>JAANDH010000516.1:188266-222917 GCA_011799765.1 Nymphaea thermarum
GACACATCTCATTTTAGCCCTTCGCCTTAGGCCGCAGCTCTTCCTCCGCTCGAACAGGTCCGCCGCTCACCTTCCCACCGTCGCACCAAAGGCTGCTCCAACCGTCGCCACTCCGCCATCGCCGCCCTTCTGTTCTCCCTTTCTCTATTGCCCTAATATATTTTGATATGGCATCTTACTGGCAGGGAAGACAAGGGCATAGAAGGCTGCATTCTCGTATCGCCGGTCGCTGTTGCTATTGCCCTCATTTTGTCAACTTCTGGTATATCTCAAATCCCCTAAGTAGTTGCGATTTTAGCCTCTGTGTAGTGAAGACAGCGAACTCCTTCATGATCTATTGCTATTGCCCTCCTTTTGTTGGTTATATCATCATGCATTGGACATTGTCGAGTGTTCAACCCTGTCGGTGGTGCTGAAATGATACAAAAGCACAAACAATGTAGCAAGAAACAGGCCCCTTGCCAACCAGAAACAAGAAACAAACTTTAGCAGATAAAATTTCTCATGATTCTGCTGCTATTTTTTGACCAATTTTAATGGCACCCATCAACCTAGAACTTACTTTGTTTCTTTATGAACTTATTCATTTACTGCACATTTCTGGTGAAAGGCAATCATGCATTTACAGTAGGATCTACCGAAGATTTTCATCTGTGAGAAGAAAACTCCATTCTCTGATTTTGGCGCTTGTACCTGCATGATATTTAGTTGTGGTGAACAGTTTGAAGTATCTGACTATAGAGTAGCTGCAGTAGCTCATTTGTTCAGTTTCTCATTATCATATGAGCAAATATAACTTGGTTATTACTTGTTGTTTGGTTTCATTTATTTCTGAGTTATACAGGTTATCAAGTCATCATACAACCTTTTTATGTTTAAATGACAAGTTATATTCTGTTTTCTTTAAAAAACAAAGTCAATAAAACCTGACCCAAGTCACCAAGTCATGAATTGAAAATGGATTGGTTGATTCCTGAGTCACTGGGTTTTAAAACATTGGTTCAAATAGCAGATATAATTTGCAAAGAGAATGACCGTAGGAGCAACAACAAACCAATATATAGTCAGTTAGTTAGTGACTGTCAAAGCAAATCCAACACTTGGAGGGTATTGAAAGGCTAACGATCTTAAGCCCAGACATGAAGGAATGATATCTCTTGCCCATGTAGCACATGAATGACCAACTTTACAAAGAGCATTCTTCGAATTCCAGATGTGAATGCTTGTTGGCACTGCACCTTTCTATGCAAATTGGGGTCAGCCAGTTGTGCCAACAGAAAGATTTGTTGAATATTGGAACTCTTTATCTACTTTTCTTTGAACATTTCAAGTCTGATTCTCTAACCAGGTGGACTAAGCTGTTGTTGACATAAATTTGTTTATATTCCTAAAAAACAAGAAGTAGTCAGATATGAAACGAGAAGTAGTGAGATACATTGTTTGTGCTTTTGCTCATTGTTGGAAACATGTGGTTCCTGTTCATCTTTGTCTTGTACATTTTTTTCTTGTATGTTTTGTTGTGCTTTTGCTCATTGTGTGTTACTGCTACCTTCTTTCTTGCTTGTGTTGTCAGTTCTTCCCCTTATGCTTCCAGTTTTTCATCGTGGCGCTTTTCACATGTTGCTTCATGGTCCTTGTGTCATTCTTTGTACATGAACAAGTTATGGACTGAAAATCATAAGCACTTGACACATTGTTGTTGCAAACTGAAAATGTCTTTCCCTATTTGTAATGTTGTTGCAAACTGAAAATGTGTTTCCCTAGTTGTACAAGTTAACCATGGAAGACAGCGGTCCATCGAGGGAGAATCTTACGTGGACATCAGAGCAAATGGACTATTTAGTCCAACTTCTTGTGGAGCAATCCCGCATCGCTGGTATGAAATCTGGTGGAGGATTGAAGTCCAAAGCGTATACAGCAATTGAAAAAGGCATGATAGACAAATTTGGTCCAAAATTCAGTAAAGAGAAAATAAAAAACAAATTGAAGTACTCCAAACCAAACTTGACAGTCATGAAAGAAATTTTGAATACAAGCGGGTTTGGGTATGACCCAATCAACAAGTGTATTGAGGTCGACCAACAAGTATGGAATGACTATATTCAGGTACGTTATAGAGATATTACTATTAGGTTGTGTCTAACATTTCTTTACTACATGTTCATTTGAACACATGATATTTTTCAGCAATACCCGAACAGAAAAAAGTACAGAGGTCCCAAGTTATGGAGATACTATGATGAGTTCGCCGAGGTCTTCGGCGATTCTCATGCCACTGGAAAAGAGTCTATCACATTAAACAACATCATACATGAGGACGTTGATTCAGTACCACAGACACCTGCATCTCAATCCACTTCAACGTACATGAATCCTGAATCTTCACACTCTTTCACACAAATGGTCAATGAAGATAGTCCTCCACCTCAATCGCCAGTACCTCCTACACCTAACACTGAAAATCCACCTTCAACTAATAGGACGACTAGTAGGTCTAAAAAGCAGAGGGCAAACAATTATGAGGAGTACTATAACTTGTTGAACGGTATTGCTCACAATGTAGATACAATGACACGTACTTCTGAAGGGGTTCAATTTGTAACATGCTGCAAAATCCTGCAAGAGATGGTTCAAACCGGTGATATAGATAGGCAAACACAAGTAAGGAGTATGGATATGATAGCAGATGGCAGCAATCCCATGATATTTTTCAACCTTCCACCTTCAGAACGGGTGTAATGGTTGATGCGTAAACTTTGCAATTAGTAGGTAAGTTACTATATGTCTTATATTCAATAAGTCATCATTTGTATACTTCATGTAATCATATGTTTATGTGTAATGGTTGTGTGTTAATAATGTAATCCTATCTGTTTAATCATGTTGATTATGTTGTTTAATCATGTTGTTGTTCGTGTACTTCGTTTTATTGACATCAATTGCACAAACCTTGTTCAAATTGAACGTAATTTTGTAACTCTTGTTATACATGTATGCAGTTTAGTCAAAATGGTAGATATTTTAACAAATGACGAGAAAGATGATTTGTTTTACTTCAATCAGCTAGTTTTTGTCTTCATCTTCTCTTGGTTAAAACAACTTCCTCAATCTATGAGGATGGTTCATCCATTTAGAGAAGCGGGTACAACTTTTGTTCAACTTATGTTGAACGGTCATCCAAGAAATTGTACTGACTTACTCCGTATGGATCAACACACATATCAGACATTATGTAACACTCTTAGAAGTAGAAAATTATTGGAGGATGCTCGTGACATTACCATCGAAGAACAAGTAGCTATTTTTTTGTTGACAATTGGACACAATGAACGGAATCGTGCCACGCAGAATACTTTTCAGCATTCTGGACAAACAATAAGTAAGTATGTCAGTTGTGTACTACGAGCAATATGTATGTTGGGTAAAGATTTTGTCAAGCGGCCCAACGATGACATCCCACCTAAAATTCGGAGATCGAAGCGATTCAATCCATAGTTCAAGGTATTTTCAAAATTGTAAAGTAAATGAACTGCGTACAACATCCAACATACAACAAGACTAACTTAAACATATGGGTCTAGGATTGTTTAGGAGCAATTGATGGCACTCATGTACCTGCGTGGGTCGCAGCATCAGAGCAAGCAAGATTTCGTAATAGAAAAGGTTTTATTTCGCAAAATGTCATGGTTGTAGTTGGATTCGACAGTCGATTCCACTACGTTTTGGTAGGATGGAAAGGAAGTGCGACAGACTCAAGGGTATTATACAATGCACTTGATCATCCAACGGACCCATTTGTGGTCCCCGAAGGTACGTACTTCAACCAACAAACCCATTACTTCTACTAAAGAATGCGTAAATGTTTACATAATGTGTGTTCAATTGTAGGCACATACTATCTTGCTGATGGGGGTTATGCAAACATTGTTGGTTTCCTAACACCTTATTGAGGACATCGTTATCATATGTCAGAATTTGACACCCTGGGGGCACGCAGACCTAGAACTCCACAAGAATTATTCAACCATAGGCATTCATCACTCCGAAATACAGTAGAAAGAACTTTTGGCATGTTGAAAGCACGTTTTCCAATATTGAAAATGCAAGTGTCGTATCCATTCAAAAAACAAGCTGAAATCGTGCTTGCTACATGTGTATTGCACAACTTCATACTTGACCACAATCCAAATGCCAAACAGTTTGGTGATGAAGACGCACCTTCAATTGATAATTTTGTTGTAAGTGAACCGGAAATTGCAAGCCAAACACACCAGCGGGGAAGCAACAATCCCTTGAGAACAACTATAAAAAATCAAATGTTTGCAGATTATCAATTAAATAGTAAGTTTATTTTATCTATCTTTACCATTGTTGCATGTGGTTTTTTAACATTTGTTTTGTTTTGGACAGGACAACAAAGATGATTCTTCGTCAAAAGTACTATGTAGTCTTTGAGGGTAGGTCATGAGGAATATACAACAGTTGGGAGTAGTGCCAACCATTAGTGTATCGCTACAAGGGCACCCTGTTCAGATCATTTCATACCTATGAAGCAGCTCAATATCACATGAATGAATATCTGCACAACAAATACGGTGTGCAATTTTGTAAGCCATTGGACATTGTCGATGTCAACGCAACGGAAGAGAAAGAAGTGATGAAGACAAATGAACGAACTCACATTCCACTTTTCTTGATTGCTTGTTTTGTTACTACTTGTTTTCTTTGTTGGATCTGTACTCGTTAAACTTATGTACTGGATGGGACACATTTGTTATTTGGTTCTTGTTTTAAACTTTGTTGGATCTGTACTCGTTAAGCTTATGTACTGGGTGGGACACATCTGTTATTTGGTTCTTGTTTTAAACTTTGTTGGATCTGTACTCGTTAAACTTATGTACTGGATGGGTACAACATCTGTTATTTGGTTCTTGTTTTAAACTTTGTTGGATCTGTACTCGTTAAACTTTATGTATAGGTTGTAAATGTTTTTGTGAATCTGTACTCGTTAAACTTCCAATATGCAACGACTGTTTATGTGAATTATGTCCAGAACGTGCTATTTATGTCATCACCATGTTATGTTCAATGTTTTTATTTATTGTTTGTCATACAACTTATTTCATTTCTGAAAAAAGTCTCCCAAATTATCTATCATGTGCATCAAACGTGGTTAAATTTACCAGGTTAAATTCTTCATTGTGCATCAAACATGGTTAAACTTAACAGGTTAAATTCTTCCAGTGCATCAAACATGACCTTAAATCGGAAGAGAGTTAAATTTCAACCTGTTTCTTTTACCAGGTAAAATTTGCCAAGAAAATTTACCATGTTAAAGTTCACCCTTTGCATCAAACGCACCCCTTTGCCTATTTTAATTTCTTCGATCGGATTATTAACTAGAGATGATGGTTCATCTTATTTTTCGTCTGAGTAAGCTCTAGATATTCTATGTCTGAGAGCTCTGAATTCATTTTTGCTAGTGAAGTTGATTGCTTTCCTCTGCATGCCATTTAGAGTGAAATAATGAAATTGTGAGATGAAAATATACATCTAAATGTAGGGTCATGACAAGTACCATTGTGGTAGGTATACTGCGGTTGGCATGGTTCGGAGTCCAGATCAGCCTTGGCATTCACCATAGAGAATGTGATCATAGGAAAATATGGTGTCTGAAGAGTGTATTTTAATACAAGGAAGTTGACTCTATTAGATATTTGATACAATTGATGGGAGACAATATGAAGTCTCATTTTGTGCGAGGATGGAAACAAACAATCATTTCCTAAAATTCTATTGTTTTAAAAAACAGTTTTGGACTTTTAACAAGCCTTTATTATACCAAGATGAATGGTATTGGCCCTTGTTAAGTTTATCTAGGGTTTGGGGCTCTTCTTTTCTCTTTGTTCACCCATCGATATAACAAGGACTATTGTCTATTTTGGCACTAATGGAGGGATTTTTTAATCTAATTGGATTGTTTAGTTGTAAGACTATATGTTAGATTAGGTCTTAGAAATAGCTTGACAATGTGATGGCCAAAACTGTGTGTGGGTCCCACCAGGTGTGCCATCTGTTTGCAGCCTCCTGGTCCTTCCTAGCATATTTACAAACGGAGGAAAATTGTGCACGAAGTAGTAAATTTTGCGTTTTGTTTAATCATATATTTTAGGATAAAGGGACCCACCGATGTATCGATCCAAGGTCTAGTTTTTCTCAAGCTTTGACAAGTAATTTTTCTTGCATGCATGTGTAAGGATTGGATTTTGGAATATAGAATTTATTTTGAACAAAATTGAGAATATTTCAGAATTTTGGAAATTGGAGAATTGGAAATTTGTATGAGATCTTTGGATTGATCCCAGATTCCAATTATTGAACTTTGATTTGGTCCAAAACATAGAATTTGAGAAATTGAGAATTTTGATTTTGGATAGTTTTTTAATGTAATTAGGATTTGAAATTGAATAGAATTGAAATTGACTTTTTTTTATGGAATTTGGGATGGAAATTAGATTTTTGAATTCAATTGGGATTGAAATTGAAATTGAATTTTTGAATAGAATTGAAATTGAATTTTTGAATATAGGATTGGGGATTGAAATATCATCTTTGAAATTGAATTCTTGAATTGATAATTGAAAATTGGAGATTTAGACTGGATCTTAGAAATTCTTGAAATTGAAACTTGTGTCTAAAACTAAAGATTGGTTTTAGAAAATTGGATTTAGATCTTAGAGTTTGAAATTGCTAGGTTTGGGAATGACCCGAAGTAGACCAATATTTTGGGATTTTGCACTTGATTCTTGGAAGTATCTGATTTCACTTGATTGGTGTGTTTGGAAATTGGAATCTAGGATTACGTTATTTTTGGCTACTTGATTTTGAAAATTTTGAACATGAAATTTGTTGGATTTGGGATTGAAAAACGATTTGGTTTTGGAGAAAATCCAATCATGAATTTGAAATTGATTTTGAAAATGTAGATTTTGGCAATCGTTTTAGAAATTTTGTGCTTCTGCGACAACATAAGTGAGGTGCTCAAGTTTTTTATTGCAATATGACTTGCTCACCATAGCGGCTCCGACTTGACTCGCCCAAATTTTGCAAAAGTGAGTGGGTACATTTGTGAAGTGAGTGTGTATGCATGCATGAAATAACCTATATGTTTATTCATGTTTCACTCGATTTCTCTCCATACATAATTTGATTTGAATCTCATCCATAATTTAATTTGAATCTCATCTTGGTCCACCTTAAAGGTGAAAATGTGGGACGTCCTCTTAGCTTATTCTTAAAATCAAGAAAAGCTTTTCGGAGATAATGTCCATGGGTTATTTTGGAGAATTTGGTTTTGGAAATGGGAGGCCAACGTGAGTTTAGAACTTTGGTGAAGACGAATTTAGTGATCAAGATTCATTGGTTGGGAATTTTGTGTTTAGAACTTTGGTGAAGATGAATTTAGTGATCAAGGCTCATTGTTTGGGAATTTTAGAGATTTTGAGAAAACTTTTCTTTGGGTGAGGAAATTTTGTAAATTTCCCTAGAATTGGCCCTTAGGTTTCTTAAATCAATAACCTAGCATTTGAGAATTCTTTGCATCGAGTCTAGAGAAATTTTATGAATTACACTGTGTTGGCATTTTATAAGATTGTTTTTTGAGTTGAAAATAGCTTGGCTTTTGATGTAATTGATTTGAAAATGGTGGGATCTTGGAAAATTCGTTTTTCCAAAGGATTCTTGATTCTAGGGTTTTGGATTTGGCCGAAAACACTTGTTTTGGATCTAAGAGCATCTTTTGAAACCCAACTACATGAGCTTGTTTAATAATTAATTGTTAAAATCATTGATATTTCTGAAAAATTCAGAAATGAGATGAGTTTGAGATGGGGCCTTTTTGTTTTGATTTGTTCCATTTTAAGGTGGATCATATTCATGGATTGAGTAGATCCAATCCTTGATGGAATCATTCTGTGAGATTGTGAGATCCATCATACATTCAAGAGAACATCCATGCTTCATTTCTCTTTCTCTCTTTACATTCATTCATTCAAATACATAGATGAAAGGATGACATTCTTACCCAAACCATAGTAGTATTCCTTCAATTTCATACAAATATGATCTTTTTAAATTAGACTTTGAAATATCAGTTTCTGATTTTTGGAAAAACATAATTTGGTTCAAATAAGTTTGGATGATCGTGGGAATGTATGCACATGTACATTATCTTTGTATTGACTTAGCTGGACATTATCTTTGTATTGACTTAGCTGGACATTTACAATATTTTACTATACCGTTTTTTCCCTTATAGGGGTCTTCCAATTGAGGGTTAGGAATATTTTGGTTATTTCCAATCCAGGTCAATTGTTATATGGCATGACATATAACCTGCTCCAAAAAACTTGCTTGTGCTTCGACGTAGGGGTGGGCATCGGGCCGGGCCAGCCCGGGTCGGCCCGTCGGGCCTGAAGCCTGGGCCCGGCCCGATAATCTTGTCGGGCCGGGCAGGGTATCGGGCCTGGCCATCAAAAGTCAGGCCCGGCCCGGCCCGCCTCATTCTTCGGCGATACCGCCGCGTCAGCCTCGCCCACTCCTCCGGTAACGACTGCAGAGAGACGCGCGGCATTCTCGCTTGTGGCACAGGCGTCCTCCTTGCTGTCTCCGTGGCCCTTGTTGGCCTGGGCGAGGACCTGCTCAAGGTTGCTCCTTAGCGCGTTGGCCGTCGCCTCGTTGCTCCTGGGGAGGTTCTGCCATATCTGGTTTTCGATGCATAGGGACCTAACTCTGTCTTCCAAGGCGCAGTTGACCTTTCCTATGCTCTCTATCTCCGCTTCCTTCTGCTTCAGTTTCTTTACGATGGTGCGTTCCAAAACCGCCATAAGACGCTTCGATTGCCGCTTCTGCTTCTCCTTGAGGTCTGATCTCACCCTTTCTGTCTGCACAGCTCGACCGATCGGTTCAATGAAAAGTTCGCAGGGTTCGATCTTTTCTTTGGTTAGCAGTCAAAATTAAGAGATAAAACATAAAAGTAGCTGCTCTCTCTTTCTCGATCGATCTCTCCGTGTCTGTGGCTAACCAAAGAGCATGGAATAGATCAACAGAAGGGAAGGGCGTGTACCTGGAGGGCAATAAACCGTTCGATTTCCTGTTGCGGCTGCTGAATCGGGGCGGCGACATCCTCGCCTAAGATAGACAACTTGGTTCCAGCAGCCGAAGAGATCGGCATGATCAACGGCGGATTCTCTCTCGCCGGAGGAAATGAATCACCTACGTGCTTGTCCTCAACGGAATGTTCACTTCGCCGGAGCTGGCCCAGGGGATCGTCGACGCCTGGCTCGATACCCCATTCAAATCTTTGTGCCCGGCGAGCGGCGATGTCGCCTGGCCTGGCGAGATCGACACCTTTCTGAGCAACTCCCTGTCCGAGATGTCGGAGATCCCTGCCGCGAGCTCCGCTGGAGGCGGAGGGGCCTCCTGCACCATCTGCTTCCGTCCGGATCTACCCGCCGGCGATGAACGAAGAGAGGGAGAGGTAGAGGGAAAGGGGGAGCAGAGAGGTAAAGGAGGAACCAGAGAGGGAGAGGGAAAGGGGGAGGGGAGAGGGGGAATCGAGAGCAGAGAGGGAAAGGGGGAACAAGAGAGGGAAAGGGAGAGGGGGAACAAGATAGGGAGAGGGGGAATCGGGAGCATAGAGGGAAAGAGGGAACCAGAGAGGGAGAGGGGGAATCGGGAGCAGAGAGGGAAAGGGGAACTAGAGAGGGAGAGGGGGAGCCGGGACTCGGGAGCAGAGAGGGACTGAGAACGGGTCGCGAAGAAGGGTCAACGAGGGAGAGGGGGACGGAGGCGGAGAGGGAACCAAAGAGGGACTGAGGGAGAGGGGGAGCAGAGAGGGGGAGCCGGAGCCGAGAGGGAGGGGAGCGAGCAGAAGTGGAACCAGAGAGGGACTGAGGGAGAGGGAGCAGACTCGCAGAGAGGGAAGGGACGGGAGGGAAGGGACGGACAGCCCGAGGAAGGCACTGTCGGGCCGCGCTGGGCCGCCACCGGGCCACCCTATCGGGCCCGGGCCCGGCCCGGGACCACTACCGGGTCGGGCTTGGCCGGGCCGGGCTGGGCCGTCGGCGGACGGCCCGACGCCCAGGCCTACTTCGACGTGCCTGAGAGTTTTGTTCTATTTCGAAAGCAGCTTCAAACTCGGCGAATTTGCTGATTGGCGGCCATGAGAAAGCTGGCAAATCTTTTTGCGTTTAAATATTGCACCAGCAGATTAACGAATCTTGAAAGTATATATGCTGAAGCATTATTGGTGAGCCCGTTTTGAGCAAGTAACGATACTGCGGGGCGTCACGGGCTTGCTGCCACTTGCTTGCCATGTGCTAATATGACACTCACACTCTCGTGACATTTTGGAGATGTCATTTTATTAATATTAGTTTTTTGAAATGTTTTGATATAGGAATCTAATATGTTTTTTATGGTAAAGGAAGAATTTATTTTAAATGTTAAAAAAATCTAAACGGGCGTATACATCCAAGTAACAAGTTAATAGGAAGGACAAAATAAGCCTCTTCATAAAGACAAAATTGTAAAAATGCAAACAATTTTTTTTTCTTGAATTGCAAAATTACCTTAGGAAAAGATGAAAAAACCCTTACGTAGAAAAGGATATTGCGCTGTTATACTCAATAGTGGAGCTAGACATGGACTGGTGTGAGTCACTGCTCTCACCAACTCATCAAAAGCTTCGTTACGATAAAGTTGGACTTACCACACGTGATTTCCAACACTAGATCTGGATCAGTGGTTCGTGTTAGGTCAAGTGCTCCTCAACCAAAAAATCCTTACACCATCGAATTAGGCTTGGGCATCTCCATTGTCATTCACTGGAAGAGGCATTCATAGAATATCCATAATTTCCAGCAAGGTAATGCTTAGAAACATGTCACAAATTGTAGAGCTTAAAATTATCAAAATCATGCATGAGTTTTGCTGATTGGAACGGCAAAAGAGAGGTGTTATTCTTTAGTTAAATGGCTTGGGCAAAGCCCTCAAACCGTAGGACTGGTTAGGATCTTCACCACAGTGACAGTCACCAACATATGGTAGGCTGAAAATCAAGATGCTGGTTTTAATTGAAAAACAGACATGAAACCCATTGAGTTGGGTGTTAGGATGCTAAAAGCCAAGGGTATTTAAGCCTTAGCTTTTAACATGGTAGGAAGAGGCATCGACCATCACCAAGGCTGCTGCAAAGCAGGCCATGGTGGATTTGTGGCTGCTAAATGAGGTCCAATACTCATTCTTTTTTGAAAAATTTATGTATGCATGTCAATATAATTAATTTTCATGCAATTTAGAATGCTTGCAAACCTGATTTTCTGAAAATTTTGATGCGTAGTTGACCTTGGATTGCTGTCCAAAACAGGGCAAAATAAGGTGCCAAGTCGGGCTAAATTAACTCAAGCGAAGGCAGCTGATTAGCTGAATAGCCTACATTGGTGGAGTGCGATTTGAAGACTCTTTGAGCAAGTGATTGGATAGGCTAAAATGCCTAGGAGGGGAGAGCGACTAGGCCGAGTCGCTTTTAGTAGAAACGCCTAGGCTGCACTGTAATGCCTTGAATGGAGATGTCGGCTAGAGCAGGGGTGCCGAGATGAGTTAGATTTTGAGCTGAGTTGAGAACACCTACCACAAATGCAGCTTGGAGGCAGAGGTCAGCTGGAGTAGGAGCTGCTTTTGAGGCTTGGATGGAAGATGCCTTGGGCTGAGCTCAAGATGATGCCAAACTAATGGCGTCTTCTTGCATCCAAGGCTGACGTCCTCTTCTTGATGCCTGTTGCAGCTATGGAGCCAAGTGTCTGTTAGCTGGAGCAAGAGAGCTTGGAGATAGCTTGGGAGCTAAAAAATAGGGACGTGTGAGCTTGGGGAGATTGAGAGAGAATGCAAAGCGGAAGTGGCGTGTGAGCTTGAGAGAGATGTCCAGCCTTCTAAGGATTTGCTAAGTGTGGTTTATATAGGCACCAGAACTTGGTGAAAGAAATTTTTTTTGGAAAACCAAGAAATCATGGAACAATCTCCATGTTTTTGGTATAGAGGCAAGGGCTGCATGCAAGGAGCACCTTCTTCCTTGCCAATGAGCTCTCTCACTTTGGCTTCCTTGTCTATCTTGTCTACCTTGAGAAACAAGCAAGCATGGAGGGGCTGTCTCTTCATGTCAGCCTTCAAGATGTGGTCCTTGACCAGCTAGTTACAATTCAAATGAGAAAGAAAAGGAAGGGGGAACGCCTTTAATGGTTGATTCCCCTTCCAATTGAACCAGAATTTTGTGGTTCCATTCTTGGAACCAGTTAGGAGGGAACGTCCAAATGGGGCTATCGCTTTTTTTCGAATTACAAAAAATACTTGTCCAAATTCCTTTACTTTGAAACTAGCAAAGGAGTAAGTCTTTTTGGACTTTTCCTTTTCATTTTTAGCAATTCTAGATGAGGATGAAGAAGGATGTATTCTTGGAATGCCTCCTTGGTTTTTCACTATTTCGAAAAACCTATTAGTTAATTTAGAAAAATTTTTAGTACAGTAGCAACCCTTTTATTTGATTGGTCTATATCATGGCTGATCTAGTCCCAAGCGCTTTGTCATGGTGCATTGAGGTTGAAAGAGTATTTCGACTCACTTGAATTGAGAATGTATTAATTCGATCGTGTTTGATTCAAGTTAAATCCGGATTATGATTCTTGTGAATAGCTTTCTAAATAGTTTACAGGAAAATTGAGAAAATCATCTCTCTAGCCCATTCCTAGATTTTTCTAGAGACTGAAAGAGAGTAGGAGAAAGTCACACTGACTTAATTTTCTCTCTTTGTGTTAGAATAAGATTTTAATGTTCATTAACAAGAATTTTAATCTTGATTGATAATTTAAGTTTTGATTTTGATTTGCATTAATCTCAAACTTAATCTTAGAATTTTGTCTAAATTTGACCAAAATCTTAATTTTTGATATTCATTGATTTTTTTCCAGGTAGTTCCTGGACTTGGATCTAGAATTGGATTGGGTGGACATCGACTCTGGTCTGAGAATTTTCAACAACGCCATTGAGAAAGATTTCAGAAATTTGAGGTATAAACAATGTTATTGTTAATATGTATTAACCCTATCTGATTAATTTGTAAGCCCTTCAAGTAGCAAGACAAGAAGGGTCACTCGACCATTAGCCATAGACAATTTAAGATATAGCTCAAATCACAAGATAATAATGAATTTGTTGGGCCAACCTATTAAAAAATATGTGCAATATTTTACGACTTACATCAGTACATGTCATGTGATCCTATTGTTACGCCACTGCTATTTTATCATAATTTTTTTGAGCTGCCATCATTATTCAAGACAGGTCTACGGTTGCATGTCTAGATATGTAATATTTTCATTATAATTAAAACATGATAAGTATGAATTTCCCCCAGAAAAAACACTTCTACAAAAGTGGATTATGTATAACTATGCATACCTATACAGGTATTGAAGGCATCAAACTACCTACAAGTCCTTACATTAATCCAAAAGCAGCGATTCATTAATATGCACAACATTTCACAAGATCATTGGAAGTCCATTACAAATTACTTTACTGAATGTAAGTTAAAGGTATGTATATGTTATGTATATTAATGGGTTTTCTATATAAAGAAAACATTACAAAGCATATGTGCTTTTGTGTTTCAAGAAATTAGTGAAAAAATCCACATGAGCGTACTAAGCAGAAATATTTGTATACAATAGGCACGCAGAGTTTTGCAAGTTTCAAAGAGAATGGGTAAATGTTATATGTGTTCATGTATAATATGACTGACTAATAACTTGTGTTTCAATGTACAATTTGGTGAAAGCTCAGAGCAGCCATCACGTCCTGAACTGTTCATTGCTATTAGAACTAATAAGAATCCAAACTGCTCAAACCCCAAAACCAATAGTGTCATTGTAAGTCTCACTTGAATAATTACATTCTTTTATCATAGCAACTACGAATAATTACATTATTTATGATATGTTTTATTATATTTATTAAGATCAACTAAAAGAACAACGCCGGACATTGCCTAAAGGGTTGCAATATATTCCAAGAAATAATCACGTCTATTCTCGGGTGATAGAACATGAGAGACATGGTAGATTATGGATGATGAAGCTTGGTGTCAGTCCTTCTTAGTTCGGTTTGCCCTCTAACACGAGCATCATACATGCCCTAAAAAAAGCAAATACGTTACTCAAAGGTAAAATTTTGATGTTTAGTCTTAAATACTGCATTCCAAGAATTTCAAGCTTAGGTTACTTAGTTTATGGCTCAACAACTTAGTGGTTCTAGTTATGTAAATTTTAATTTTATGTAATGAGTTCCATTTGTTAAACTTCATTAGTGATCGTGCTAACGTGTTTTCTTAATTTTATTGTAGGCTTGTGTACACCATCAAACTTTGCACAATTTCCACTTCAATGATGATTGTCGGAGCAATTTTTGCTCTTACTTTTAGGCTATAGTTCCATGTATATGCACATAACTTCAAACTTTCATTATTGCATTTTGTTAACTTTCAACTTTAGTTATTCAGTTGTTGTGTTATATATATATATTTGTTTAGTTATAAGCATGTAACTGTTTGGATGGCTTTATTGTAAGCAGGTTTATATTTGCATATGTACTTCTGCATTATCAAACTTATGTCAATCGTAGATTAAGAAAAAAGAATTAACAATTCTTTATTGATGCATGAAATTGCATTGATAAATATTATTACCAACGTCTTGACTAATGTGGGTTAAAGTATTACCGACATTTAGGAGCATGTTGATAAAATTGTTACTGATGTCTAGCTGGGTGTTGACAAAAGTTAATACCAACATCCATCAACATGTTGGTAAAAGTATTTATTACTAATGTGTCAGTAAATATGTATTAAACTATGTTTAAGGCACGTTGGTTAAGATGTCTACACCGATTTACTCAGTGACGCGTGTTGCGGAAATGTCGGTGACATTTTGTACCGACATTTCCTTCACCGACAATCTTTAAAGACGTTGAGAAAAGTTTTACTGATGTTTCTTCCAGTTTTACTGACGTATTTGGCTGTCGATGATTTTTTTTTTTGGGTAGGGCATGGACAGCCATGCATCATGACTAGGCTGATCCATGTCAGGTTTTAGTGATTCCTAAAGGGGAATCCATAGAGGAACACACCACCATGGCTGTTCTTTTAATCCTCTGTTCTTTAAAGAACATCAGCTGGATTTTCTTCAAGATTTGCCTCTTTAAGATAGGTTTTGGAAATTAGAAGAGCCTGTCATCTGGTCAGCTCTTGTCTGCTGCTCTTAGGAAGATAGGATCATTTTCATGATGTTGTCTTTTTTTTTTTTTTTGGAAAGGAAATTCGAGAGCATGCCCAGGTTAGTCGACGCTTGATTCTTTTTTTTTTTTTTGCTTTGCTTTCATTAAAAGTAGGAAGGGAGGGCACGCCTGCTAGAGGCTGCCCTTCCAATAGTCCTTGGAAGTAGATTACTCAAGAACCTCTTTTCTCAAGAGAGAATGAAGGAGAGCACGTTACAAGACAACGGCTCTTGGATTGAATTTTTGGAAATTTTTCAGCTTCATTGAGCTGGTTTTACTTTAATTTAGAACCATTCATAGTGGTATAGGAAAGCACGCCCAAATGGGCTGCTTTAGTTAGAAAACTTTTAGAAAGTGCACCAGCTTTAGGTGAGCCGGTTTTTTAAAATAATTTGAAGATAAAGACACACCAAAAAGGCAGTTTCTTTTGATTGAATGCCAATTTCGATTGAATTAAAAGAAGAAAGGAGTGATCTCATTAGAATGATTCTAGAAGGGAGAAGCATGTGCGTGTAGGATTCTTCCTTTAATTGTGCTGAATTTAGTTTTGGTGAAATATTTTTTTTTAAGGGAAAGAGAATTTTCTTCAAATTCTCATTAACTAAGAGAAATCTGATTTCCAACTTATCGACTAGAATTTTGACAAGTTTTATTCCATTATTCCAAAACATAGATTTTATCTTGTTTTGAATATTCTTTCTAGCGAGTATGCATCAAGCTGATTGACTTTTCACTTTGTACAATTTAATTTCTCAGTGACTTGATTTTTTTTCATTTGTTTGAGTCAGATCGTGCAATCACGTACTCTGACTTGTATAAATGGACTCGATTTTACCTCGAATTAGGGTTTTTGACGTGGTCATTTTAGTCCAGAGTTCTTGTAACATGGAAATTGTCTAAGTTAACCTTTAAACTTAGTTAGGACTAGGAATTTGAATCCTAATTGAAATCAAATTTTGAATTCTGAACTTAGCTCCTTGGCTTTGGCTTGAATTGATTCCTGTTCAAATTCGACAAGAATGTTGATTTTGCAATTCATAATTCTGAGTGCATGTAGAGCTAAAATTGTAATTGATTCCTAGACTCGGGACAAGGAGTTAGATTGGGTGGACATCTGGCTTCGAATTTCGCTTGAATTGTTTATGAAGTTCTCACTGATAAAAATTTGAGAAAATTTGGGATTAAGTTATACGTCAAGGATGTCATCCATTGGTCAAATTTGGATGATCTGGGACATGAAAATTCTGTTTCAAGCATTACTTGAGCTCATTATGCTTGTGCTTAAAAGGGCAATGTGTATTAACAATATATTCTTTAATGATATAATCCCTTGTGTATGTGCCTTATATGTGAACGAGTTAGCTATGAAACTTTCTCTGCAAAAATCCCAAAATGCAGCCTTATATGTGCCTTATATGATGGTTCCAAGGTATGCTTGATGTAGAAATATTGCACTAAGCAATTTGGTGCACCCAGATTATGCTAAACATTTTGTGGTGAAGGCAGGCTTTTATTTGTAGCATCAGTCTGAGTTTCAGCCTATTAACAGCTTTCCTTTACTTTGTTAGCGCATATCTTTTATGATTGGCTCAAATCTTGCCACTGACCTCTTTTATAAATCATACATTGTGCATATGGCTACCAGTATCAACTTGCTTTGCCTGTCCTTGTCAGTGCTTTTTTTTTTTGGTAAATCCAAAGTCTGGGAGGCTATAGAGGACATTCAGATGTTGCATGATGGACCATTTTAGTTGACATTTTAGAAAAAGATATGAAGTATGTTCCTATTACTATGGCTGCAATATACATTCATCTTGTCATTTGTCGATTATTATATCTACTCTTGTGGTTGGCCAAAAGATAGTGAAAAATTTGATAGATTGGGAATAATGGATTCTTGTTCTGCTAGAATGTTGACATCAGGATCTTGGCTATTCTGATAGTCGCAAAGATGAAGTTGTTGCTAGCGACCAAATGAGTGTTGTATGGAACCTCCAACCTCCGCAGGTCCTCCTTCTTTCACTACCTTGCATGTTTTTCCTTTTATTGCAGCCTTATCTTTCTCCTTGTCTGAGTTAATGTTTCCTTTTTTCTCAATGTAGCATTTCCACTAGCCCGTACTAATGATATTCTTTCTTCCATTGATGCAGTTAGCAACATTGTCATCGCTGGCTTTACTTGAAGTTTCCTTTTAACGCCTTGAAGGTAGCAGCAGCACTTTTTCCATTTTCCTCAATCAGTTATCTTTCCGTCATTGTTCTAATAGCTCTCCTTATTTTGTTGAAGTAAATTTCACTTTTTCTTCTGAAAATCCTTTTTCCTGATGTCTTTTCTTGCCTCCTTATGCCATTAATGCCTAGAATGCCTAGTTCAACTAGTTAATACAGATTTTTGCCCTTTTCTTTGTTGTTAATTTTTTGGAATATGAGTTATTACATGTAATTCTAAATGCCTTCTGTTTGATGAATATTTAGGTGATCAGTAAGTCTCTGCGATATGAGAATGTGGCAAAGTTACATGATGGGTGATAAATTGTTTTCATTGGCTTAACCTTGGAACATTTTCCGTAACTTCTTTTTTATTCTTTTGTCAGGAAAATTTCATTGAAGAAAAATAGAGAGGGTAATGGAAGAAGAAAGGTTGAGGCTGACCAACGAACAGGTTTACGTAGCTTAGCAGGACATCGGTATAGAATGAAAGAAATATCTGTAAATGTGTGAGTTTAAGAATGTAAACATTAGTTTTTTTTTTGGGTTAAATTCATAAAAGACATCTCTTAAACAACTTATAGTGTACATACAACGGGTGCTATTGAAGGCAAAGGCGGTTGACTAGCAGAACCTATTTAATTCACCAAAAAAAAAACATTTAATTATCAAAATGTTAAATTTGATTGCAACTTAAAAATTCATTCACAAGTTTTTTTTTTTTTACATTTGATCAACTCTCTCTCTCTCTCTCTCTCTCTCTCTCTCTATATATATATATATATATATATATATATAGAGAGAGAGAGAGAGAGAGAGAGAAACACCACTACAAATACCAGACCACTACGATAAGAAACGAAAACCTGACCCACAAAACACAGATATTAAAGTGTTTTTTTGTAATCTAACTTTATAAATTTGATCTTAATAGTGATTTGATAAGGAACATGCATTCAGTTGGCCATTTTTTACTTTAATAATGTTTTTTAATAATAAAAATTGAATATCTCTTATAATATCAAAATTATGATGGTAGAAAAATTAAATATTTTACAAAAATAATTTGAACTAAAGTATGATTTATAGTAAATTGATGTTTATGAACACAATACGATGTTCAGATTTTGTATAAAACAATTTCCATGACAAATTTAAGTAGTCTAGTGTTGTCGCTTACTTAAGTGGTCTGGAATCTACCAATCATATATATATATATATATATATATATATATATATATATATATATATATATATATATATATATATATATATATAGTTTTTTTAACATATATAAAAACTACCATTGCTGAAAAGAAAAACCGTGCCTAGTAGTTTTTATGCATAGAGCTAATAGTCACGGCATTTATTATTTATAGGCACAGTTTTAAACTGTTGCTAAATATTTTTAGCAACTGTTTCTCATGTTTTTAACGATGGTTTTGCATCGCTGAAAACATATTTTCTTACGGTGATTTGCCCAAGATAAAGATAAATGGAGTATAACTTTTTGAATTTTTTGGGAACGTAAAAATTAAAGAATACATATGAATTATAGCTAAAATTTTTGGAGGGACAGAAGCAGGGGAGAGCGAATATTTTGGACAATATTATGTCAGTATTAATTAACCAGGCACTGAGAAAAAGAATTTGCAATAGAAGGAAGGATTTTCCTTTGATTATGAGAACGGGCCAGGAATTCTAGAGATGGTCAAATTATGGTACTCCAATATGATAACCTGGCCCATTATATATAGCAAAATCAACTTGGGCGGCGGAGGAGCCAAAAAGTGTTGTAGTCAAGGTCAGCAGTTAAGAGCAGTAACGGAGCTAAACCGTTAGCTGATAAAAGGTCGTCCTCTATATGCAATTATTCAGTATTTTGGCAAACCAAGATATTCAATCATCAGCTAGTTGCGGAGAAGGGGTCACGAGACGCTGTTACGCAATCGATGACGTCCGTCAACTCTGATTGTAATTGTCAATTGTAAAGTCAAAAAGAAAAATCATCAACTAGGCATATCAATGCATTATATTATTTCAACCAAATATGCGACCTGAAGTTTATGTAACTTTAGATGACTACTACCTGCTTTGCATTTGTCAAAAAACTTTTTTTTTTAATCTTTTTGTGGCAGAATATACGAATTTGTAGAGTCATAATATGTTTTATGAAAGGTATGACATTTGGATTTTCAAATTTGTGAGAAAATCGAGGAATATATGCTTCGTAATAGAACAACCAATATATTGTTTCTCAAATGTCTGGGAAAAGATAGAAGCATTACTATATTAAATTAAGTTCACACAGCATATATAGTTTAAGGGACATGTATGGAACGGCAGTAGCACTGCTTGAAGAATCGGCAACCAGGTGATAGAAAAGTGAAGGAGAGAAAGATACTAAATTTTCAAACCAACAGAGTTACTGCAACAGGGATGATTGTTCTAGAAACAGCTTACTGACTACTTCATATTATTAATACGACGACGCAGAGATTTTGTAATGCAGCAAACCTGCTTGTGACTTAGACTGAAGTGAACAAATGTGATTTGAAATCTCTCTCTCTCTCTCTCTCTCTCTCTCTCTCTCTCTCTCTCTTTCGTTCGGTGTGCATGAAATGTGCATGCGATTGAGATTGGTGCCTAACATCTCTCTCTCTCTCTCTCTGGGCAGCAAAATGAGGCTCCCCCTTGGCCTTGACCAATCAATGAAGGGGGCAGTTGAAGAGTTACTGCCTCTAGTGTGGGTGTGATAAAAAGCAGGAAATTGTAGATAAAGGTCAGATACAGTAGGTCCACGGTCATCAAGCCCAGGGAAAGAAAAGGCCAAAAAGCAGTTGTGGTGCTTTACTCCACAGCCAGTCAAGAAGAGGAGGCCCAAAAAGTAGACCTGCCCATCTGTTTCATTTGTATCACCTCTAACCACTTCATCTCGATTCTTTTCATACTTAACAAATGTGGACCTCTGTCAAACCCAGACTTTTTGTTTTGGACATTTTTTGGAACCGCTTATAATTTGGAGGACATTTTTTTGTATGGAGGAAACGAAAGAGCACATGAAACCAATATTGTCCCTCTCTTCTCTGTCCCATTCATAATCTTTTGTTAGAGGCCCTTTCTCGCTCTGTCCCAGTTCTCCTTCGTCTATTCCTCAACCACTTCCGCTTCTCCCTGAACTCCTAAAATGCCACGGTACTAGAAATTTGTGGATTATCAATCAAATTTCTTTTCATATAATTGTTCTCATATATACAGTGCTCCTATCTTTCAGAATAATATGAGAGAGAGAGAGAGAGAGGGAGCATAACTTATTCTGTCATCCAAAGCATAAATATAGATTCGTTTGTGGAGCCAATATCAATATGGCAGACAACTAGGCAGCACCAACGCATTGAAACATCATTTTGATATTGCTGCAGCATAATACGTCGCTGTAAACCTTTTGATTTCCTTTTTTACGACATGGATTCCCATCCCGTAAATGGGCGCGTGTTGGTTCCAATTCAATTAATGGACCTTCGAAATGGATGCGTTATGGTTCATTTCTTGCAAATGATCGTCCAAAACTGAGAGTGACAGAGCTAGAGATTTTTTATTAGAATTCCAACTATAATTATAAAATTTTAATACGGACCTAAAATATAATTTTTCAAAAAATTTCTATTGACTGAATGGTTTTTTTGTTAAATTACATGTAGACTTAAAAAAAAAAAAAAAGTTTCTTCTTAGGAAGGGCCATGGTCCTGCCAGCCCCCACCGCGCGGCCGCATTCCATAAATGTCTGAACACTTCCCTTACACATTATTCATATTCCTATTTCCAAACACCCCTTAAATTCTTCAGCTTCTCCCATTAGAAAAATCTTTCAATTGGTTAATTGACGTTGAAATTAGTAAGAGGTTGCTCTCTCTTAGATTTTCACCATGAATGTATGGAGTAAAATCGGGGAGATCCCTAATTATGGTGAGTTGGTCGGATTTGCCATACTACATTGATGTTCGGCTTGTGCCCATCTTGTGGACAAAAAGGGAAACGAGAAAGTTTTTCCTTGCTTTGCCAATCGAATTGTGATTTTACCTTGACCATTAATACAAGAAGTTGGAGGTCACATGCTGAACTAATTCGCCAGTCCAAGATAGTGGCAGAGAGGGCTGGTGTCGGCCACTTTCTTCATCAACCCATCAAAAGTTTCACTGGAAAACATAAAAATAACATTGTGATGACCTTTACAAATCATATGGGATACTCATATCAAACTTGGGTTGGTAACTCGAGTGCCTCTTAGCAAAATCTTTTTTGGCTTTGCCACTTATCCATGAGGTACAGCTGGTCTATTTATACATCTAAGTTATTGTGATTATTTAATGCAAAATCTGCTACATGGACATCCTTTCCCTTCTGGCCTTCCCACTTTGACTGAGCTTAGGCGGATGGCCAGAGTACATAATCTTTACCGATTTTAGTTATTGCATTGTTTGTTTTGCTTCCGATAAGACCAGCAATATCAAATGACAGGATATAAATCTGACCATACTTTGAGACATGAAGCTAGAGTCCATGTAAGAAATATAAATTAAATTGATAAAAAAATTAAAAATTGGTCAAGCTATACTTAATTCAAATTAATCTCTTCCAAATCCAAGTTTTTATGTGCACGCGTTTTTGTTCCTGCTTACAAATCTTGGGTGAAAGAACTTGAGAGTGCTAGACCTTGGTTCTAAGGTGGATAAACGTCGGACGAACATGGTAGCTAAGTAAAATCTAGAATACATTAAAAGAAGATTAAAAGAAAATCAAATTCTAAATTGCAAAATCAATTATAATAGTTTTTGTTAGTGATATGTATATGGTACGACTCCTCTTCGTATTTATCCAAAGTAGTTCGTTTACTTTCCAGATGTTGACTCACCTCACTGAGACAAGTATCGGCAACTTAGTGTCCAAGCAAGGAGTCTAATCACTCTTTGAGAAGGCTCCCTCAAAGTTACCTCTTTCCCCCTTTTGTAACAATTTACATATAGAAAAATGGCCTTGACTGTTATGCATCCCCATTACTTAAAGCTTGTGTGATTTCCACGTTAATTACTAGCCAATCCGTGGTAACGTTTCCACACATTTTTGTGGCAAATATCTGTCACTTTTATAGTAAGGGAAAAGAAAAGTTCACATCAAATTAAAGATTTGATTTTTCTTGCGCTCATAGGAAAGGAAAGGCCGAAGAGACACTTAGTTTCCCTTGTTCAACAGAAATCATGAGTAAAAATGATGCTCTGACATCCCCACTTTTATTGCCTTCAACTTCCAAGATTGTTAAGGAAGTTATGGCCATAGCAGCAAACGGTGTAGTTAACAAGAAAATAATGGAAGGAAAAAGGAAATGGAATTTTTTTAGGGGGTCATTGATGGTCTTGAATTTTGAATCTAAAATCAAAATTCTAAAAACCCACCTCAAACTGAAATTGGAACGAAAATTCCAGTTTTAGTTTCACCTTGTGTTTGACAGTTTAGAATTTTGATTTCAGAATTGATAATGATGTGTTTTGACAAATTAAAACCATCATAACATGTGCCCAAAAGAGAGATGATTTTTTTTTTTTTTAATTCTAAGATCATAATTCTACCCCCAAGGTAGTACCATAATTCCAGAATTTTGATTCAAGAATAAATGTATAATTCTGTAGTCAAAATTCTTTGTTTGATAATGCTATTCCTCTAGTAACTAGTGGACAACAATGAAGACTTAAGATTCTTTTTTAAAGGAATCAATGACCCACTCGCAGGTTAGCCCTTTCTTGCATCAAGTACTAATATAATTTTTTTGTCTAATTAGTTTGGGTATTTATTTGAATTCAGATAAGAGTAGAAACTCATTACTTTTGGTTTTTCCTTATAATTTGAGTCATATTTCTCTACCCATTTATTCATTTGACGCAACTATGAATGAATTTTGAACCGTTCTAGCTAAGAATAAAACGACATTTTTTACATATCTAACACAACAAGATAAAAATGAAGTACTCTCAGAGCTATCCAAACTCTATCGATGGCAGGGATGAATCCGCTTCATCCAAATGCGTAAATAGACCATAGTTGAACTTAAAAATTGAGTACTCTACCGTTGAGTTAAAAACCCAGATATGGATCTAATTATGATGAGAATAAAAATCAAAGATTTGAGTAACAAAACCAGTCAAGTCAAAATATTGAACTAACATAAGCATAAGAATAAGAACATGGTTAGAAGAAACTATGATTCTAAAAGATCTGTGCAATAAAGATGAGCAGATTCACAGATAAGTATAGCTTTAGTAAATAAAAAAGAAAAAAAAACTTTTTGATTGTTACAGACAATCCTTTGAATTCCACAACTCCACCCTCATCAAACACCCCTTTAAAGCCAGTGACGATGGAGAATCAAAGAGTTGTGTTCAATTAATTACAAGTTTTTGACTAATAAATTTTCCGCTCGAAACTTTCTGCTTGAAATCAAGTGGCAGGCGCGTTTTTTGGATTAGGTTTTTGCTGATATTTTGATACGAGCCTCCCTAGGACTCGTACTCCCCATGTGGGTACCTCCGCCGAGGGCGCCCGAATACATAGTGAGGCTAACATTTCTTCAATTGAGTTTTGCGCTAAACAGGTGGGAGCGGCTTCGGGGGTGGAAGAAGATCTTAGGGAGGCTAATGAAGCTTCTCGCGTTGAAGACCTAGACACCACTCGTCTAGACATTGAAGGTCCAAGCGCGCCTTGCTTGGAAAAGGAAGACCCGAACTCACCTAGTTCGGATGAAGAAGACCTAGGTGCCATGGACCTAGATGATGGTGGGCTCGGCTTGGAGAGGAGTGATCCGGTCATGGATCAAGGCTAGTGGGCTCGGACCCACTTTGGAGGACATCTTGGCGAAGCTCGGGCGGACCCGGGCGAGGTGGGGCCTTTGGCCAAACTAAATCTATACTCATTTCATTGCTTTGAAACACTTATACCGATTTCATTTTTTTAGACTCAGTTGCTTGTAGTCTCATCTTGAGACAAGTTTAGAACCGGTTCGTGCATTTGTATATAAGCCCAAAACCGAGACACTTTTCATTATCGTTAATTGAATTGAAGTTTTTCTCTCTCCATGCGTGGAGCTTGTTCGTGGTCCTTAGGGCGTGGCTCCTTGTGAGCAATACATAGAAATACCCACCATTGCCGTGGGAGTATTGGAAGTTCAAGCTCCGCTAATGGCCACCGGAAGCCATTAGCACTTGATCTTCTATCGTTCCGAACCAAGGAGTCCCTTGGGTAGACAGCCGTGCCTTCCTCTTGAACACGAAGAGGTTGTGAGGCGGCTGGTCTAGAGGAAGTTGAAGAAGAAGCAGCCTGTGGTTCTGGCCGTCTTCCGTCTTCAACATTGACAACCGGCGTTCTTCACTCATCATCCAAGCAAGCCGGCTTCCTATTGCTTGGAGAGCGGGAGAACGGTGCACCCTTCACACAACCTCAACGGGGAAGAAGATCTAGCATCCGGGGGAGAGATCCTTCGCCTAAATAGGTGGATTTCCACGGTAGCGCGTGGAGAAGAAGGCTCAACGTGAGGAGCGAGGGTGGAGAAGCGGGAGGTATCCGGCTGGGTCAAACCAGCAGCCTAAATCTCATTTGTCCATCTTGGTGTCCGCGGGGAGCAAGGCGTCCAGACTTCCAACAACGTTCTACATCAAACGGGAAGTCAAGACGAGGGAGTAGTAGACAAATCGTATAAGAAAGGAGGGGGGAAGTCGGGATCGGAAGTCCCGGATTTCTGAAGAGAAGGTTGAAAACCAGAGATGTTCCAAAGCCTGTCCCGAACGATTCCCTGGGAGTTTCGGGGCGTGTTATATCTTGTTGGAAAGCTCTCGGCTTCAGGTACGTCGTGGTAAATTTTCAGATCGATCGGAGGTGTGCGCGCCGGTCAAATCCGCCGCGGAAGTCTGCTGCTCTCGCCACCGCCGCTCAGGCGCAGCCGCCGCAGGTCCGCCGCTTGCAGAGGCCATAACTTTTGATTCCGGTAGAGTTTTTAAACGGGGTATACGCCGTTGGATTCGTATTGAAATTCTCTACAACATACAAAAATCAGGGTGATCGGGGCTCGTTTGACCGGATAACTTTCGTCTGCAACTTCTGTCCGCCTGAAGTGCTTATCGTCGGATTCCATGGTGCCGGGCCTGAATTTCGACTGAAATTCCGGGCAGTTCCGGCGTGCTCCGGCCAGATCCGAGTGTTGGGTAATTAGTTCCAATACTACCCTTGTATTATTTTGAATTAACTTCATTTAATTCGCATTGAGCAAGGGCAAGGACGTCCAAGGCATCGGGATAACCCTAGCGCCAAAAGTGTGCCTAAAAGGCAACTTTTGGGCGCCACTTCTCTTTCCCGCTCGCTTTGGCGACGCTTTTGGAAGGAGGACAGCTGCAGCTCGCGGGTGGACAGGTGGCAGCTCGTGAGGAGAGGCGCCAAATCCCGCGGTCAAACTCCTTAGCGACGGATAAGGAAAGTCGCTAATTGGCAAGAGGCACGGGCGGAAGGTGTTTCCCGCGCGCCAAAGGCAATTGCGTCCTTTCCAAATCCGTTCCTAAACGATTTGGAAAGGGGAAATCCGCGCAGCTCAGATTCATTGAACCTGGACACTTACCAAAAGACTTGTGAGGAGGTATCCTAGGCGCGCGCCACCTGGAGGACGAGATCCTAGCGACCCTTGCGCATGATCCCTTTCCTCTCTTGTCTTCAACGAAAGAGGAAGGAGGTGAGCTCACTCGGCTAGGGGCATCGAACCTGGACCGAATTCAGCTAAGGCAAGAACCGGGCCTATCTTGGAAGGTCTTCACGCCCAATCTAAGGAGATTCTAGCCTATCGAGGGACATATCCACGCAAGACATTCTCCACCGTGGAATCGAGAAGAGCAAGAGAAGGACGACCGGATTCCGACCATCATTCCTCGCCGGTCCTCCCAAACTCGCCGGAGATCAAGGAAGACACGCGTGCATGGCGCTTCCTACCTTTGCCTCCCCCTATCTACGTCACTTCCTAGGGGTTAATCTTCGATCCGGTGAAGTGCATTACTCTTGGCTCTTTTGATATTGCATATTCACGTTCTTGACTATTTTCCACCTCCTACACTCGATGCAAGTGGTGTGGCTGATCCGCCCTTTGGGAGGACTCATTCTTGGAGGAGAGGAGCGTAACTTGAGGGTAGCCTCAACGTCCGTCGGCGCTCCGGCGATCACTTCCCCCAAACACTACAAAGACCGGGGTTCATTTGGTCTAACGGGTGACGGCTATCCTCTACTCGAAGTTGCTTTTCCTAGTTAACTTCTTGAACATAATGCTTGCTGGTTTTGCCCTGTGAACTTGAATTCCAGCAAGAGGGACGACGGCTCAACCTCTACCCGTGGAGAACTTGAAGCCCAAGGGAGAAGGAACCGCACCCGCCGGGCGAAATCGGCGATAGCCTCCCCCAATCGACAAGCCGTGCACTCTTGGGGTCGATTGGACATCCGGTGAAGATACTCCCTCTCCCTTATTCGTCCAACTCTAGATAGAACTTTATATTGTCGTGCTCTTGTGAATCTATCTAGGGTGCTATCCAGCCGGAAGGAGGAGAGTAGCTGAATATCGGAGGAACAACTTACGTTGTGGCCTTTGCCTCCGGTGGAACCCCAAGCAAGCCTTGGGAGGTATTTTCGGATCACCCTATAGATCCGGGGTTGGGTGTTTTTGCTTTCTAGCCACCTTTGGCACTAACAACCGGCTGGAATCCCTCCGAGGCACATCGCCAAGGACACGATTTCCGGGTTGTAGACCACCTACGGGAAAGGGCATGGTTTGTATTCGCCTAGGCATGGTTTGACAGGATGGTTTGTTGAGTGAGAAGAGAGTTTTAAATCTTGTATCGTGCGCAACTTGTATTAAAGCCTCACATCTTCTCTAGTTATTATTGTGGTAGGATAAGCCGGGTTGGGTTAACCTCACTTGTATTACTCGTCCTATCATTGAAGCCGGGGTGACTGTCCGGTGGGAAAGACTCCATTTGTATTAACATTTAATACCTATTTCCGGCAAGCACCTCCTAGATCCGGGAGAAGGGTCTTCGGCGACAAGATTCGGTGGATTCGTGTCCGTGTCCGGGCCTGACCCTACCAGTTGGTATCAGAGCCAAGTTGGAGGACTTCACCTTGCTGGAATTCTGGTTCAGAGGAGAGCACAGGGCACCCGAGTGCATTCTTGAAGAGTTCGGCCAAGTCAGGGCAGCTCGATTTCAGATTTCAGCAGTTTTCGTTTTCGGTTTTCTTGAAGATTTCGGGCAGTTTTCAGTAGTTTCAGATTTCAGATTTCGGTATTTAGTTGCTTGAAGTATTGTTTGAGATGGCACCACGTAAGGCTAAGACCATTGAGCCCGAACCCGTGGGGATAGAGGGCGAGCAGGCCCGGGTTGAAGAAACCCGATTGATGGAGAGGGGCGAGCCTTCGGCCACCACTAATAAATTGGACCTTATACTTACCCAGTTGGCTGGTGTAAGCCATACCATAACCCACATGGATAACCGGTTGAATGCCTTGGAGCAAAGGAAAGACCCTCCTCGATCCCATACTTCATCCTACTATCGTAGGAACGCACCCATAGGAATGGTGAGTGAGGCATTTCTTGGTGATGCAAGAAGAGCGAGCCTTGGGGGACTTGGGGTAGTACCACCTAGAGCCCGTACACCTGATTCCCCTCACGCCCCTATTAGACCTCACAACACCCGCCGTATTTTCCATCCTCAACCCACAAATGAAACCCATGGGGAGCCTATACACGTGGGAGAAAGGGCCAGACGAGAGGGTGAGAGACTTACCCCGGAAGAGATTAGGAGAGCCTTCCAAGAGATAAGGCAAAATCATGAAAGGCAGCACCAACATGAGCCTTATCAACATCCCGGGAAGCACCTAAGACGCCATGATAACCGGTCCAACCACTCCATGACTTTGGGTGATTATGAGGAGGACTTGGATAGGGAGATCGAAGAGATAAACGGCCAAAGAAGAGGCCAGCACCCTGCTGGTTTCCACCATGAGAGAAGAGGCCGGAATCAAGAAGCACCACGGCTCCCTATGCCGAAGATGGACTTTCCCAAGTTCAATGGGAAGAGGCCCAAAGAATGGGTCTATAAAGCTGAACAGTATTTTATTTGCCAAGAGATCAACGAACAACATAAGATCCGTTTGGCAAAAATGTATTTAGAAGAAGACGCCATGGAATGGTATTGTTTTTGGGAGGAAGATTTTCCGAATGCCACTTGGGAAGTTTTCAGAGAGGAGCTCCTACTGCGTTTTGGGGACACCTCCTACGTGAACCATGAGATCGAGTTGAGGAATCTCAAGCAAACTTCAACGGTCCAGGATTATCAAACAAAATTCGAGAGGTTATCAAGTATGGTCCGAAATAGGCCCGTTGAGTCTAAGATCGCCCACTTCATTGGAGGTCTTAGTGAGGATATTCAAATTGAAATGTTTCGAGATCCCCCAACCGAGTTGAGGAAGTGTTTTGCTTTAGCGAAAGTTATAGAGGAGCAATTTAAGCGTAGAGATGCCAGGAAGAAGGCCCACAAACCAGGGTTTGTGTCCAAACCCAACACCAACTTTGTCAAGACGGCACCACCAAAGAAGCCGTTTGAAAACAGGCCAGCCTTTCGCATTAATATCCCTGTGAAGTATATTTCTCGCCAAGAAAGAGAGGAGAGAATCAAGAAGGGACTTTGCTTCTACTGTGATGAGAAGTATGGCCCTGGGCATAAGTGCAAGTATTTCCAGCTTTATGAGGTTGTAGAAAGTGATGGGGAAACTGAGGAGATCGTAGAGGAAACCGAGGGCACCGAGGTAGCCAAGGTTGAAGAAGAAGAGGAGGTCTTGTGTCATGCTCTTACCAACAACGGGTTACACGCCATGAAGGTTGTTGGCAAGATCAACAATCAGAAAGTTGTCGTCCTCCTTGATTCCGGAGCCACCCACAACTTTCTTCATTCTAGATTGGCACATCTAGTTGAGGGGAAGGTCATTCCCCAAGCCTCTTTCAGCGTTATGGTGGGAAATGGGGAGAAGATGACTTGTAGTGCCGTCTGCAAAAATGTATGCTTAGAAATGCAAAAGACTCCCTTTGACATGGATCTCTACCTTCTTCCAATTGGAGGCGTTGATGTAGTTTTGGGTATTCAATGGATGAAGCCATTGAAGAAGACGTTATACGATTGGGAAAACATGACATTCTCCTTTCCCAAAGAGGGTGGAGGGGAGATCATCCTCGAGGCCATCAATCCTAGCGTGGACCCTAAGCCGGCCTTGAAGGCCCTTATTGGAAACCAACCCGCATATTGGCTAGTGTCCATGGTGCAAAACGTAGAGGCTCCTATCGAAAGTGTTGAAGAGAAACCGGCAGAAATTCAGCACGTGATTAATCGATATCCGTCCGTTTTTGAGGAGCCTAAAGGCTTGCCTCCTAACCGCTCCTACGATCACAGAATCACTCTCACCAAAGGTGCCGAGGCAGTGAATGTGCGCCCGTATAGATACGCACATAGCCAGAAAGCTGAAATTGAGAAATTGGTGAAGGAAATGCTAGAGAATGGGGTCATCCGACCCAGCAATAGTCCGTTCTCTTCTCCCGTTTTGCTTGTCAAGAAGAAGGATGGCACATGGAGATTTTGCGTAGATTACCAGGCTCTTAATGAGGTCACGGTAAAGGATAAGCATCCTATACCAGTCATAGATGAATTGCTTGACGAGTTGACTGGCGCTTCTTATTTTTCAAAGATGGACTTGCGAGCAGGGTACCACCAGATACGTATGCATAGAGATGACATACATAAGACCGCATTTCGCACACATGATGGGCATTACGAGTTTCTCGTGATGCCATTTGGATTGACCAATGCACCAGCCACGTTCCAGAGGTGGATGAATGACTTATTTAGAAGCTACTTGCGGGATTATGTGTTAGTATTTTTCGACGACATTCTGGTTTATAGCCCAACGTTGGAGATGCATGTGAGGCACTTGGACACGGTCCTCTCGATCCTCAAGGACAATCAGCTTTATGCCAAAATGTCCAAGTGTACATTCGGCCAGACGTCAGTTGGATACTTGGGACACATCGTCTCGCGCGATGGTGTGAGGGCCGAACCTGAGAAATTAGAGGCTATCGAAAAATGGCCCTTGCCCAAAAACCCGAAGGAGATGCGTGGGTTTTTGGGATTGACGGGTTACTATAGGCGGTTTATCAATGGGTACGAGTCAATAGCTTCCCCTTTGACCCACATGTTGAAGAAAGGGCCATTTCAGTGGACAGACAAGTCGAGGGAGGCCTTCACCAAGTTAAAGGCAGCACTTGTTTCTGCACCCGTTTTGACCTTGCCAGACTTTGAGAAAGAGTTCACAGTTGAAACCGACGCCAGTGATGTAGGAGTTGGAGCCGTGTTGAGTCAAGAGGGCCATCCAGTAGCATATATGTCCAAGGCTCTTACCAAGAGAGCCAAGCCTCTTTCTACATACGAGAAAGAGCTTCTAGCTATGGTACTGGCAATTGATAAGTGGCGTCCATACCTATTGGGGCGCAAGTTTGTGGTGAGGACGGACCACAACAGTCTTAAGTACATGGTGAATCAGCGTGTTACCACTCTTATCCAGCAAAGATGGCTCTCTAAGTTGTTGGGATATGACTTCACCATCGAGTACAAAAAGGGCTCTGAAAACAATGCCGCAGATGCACTTTCACGCCTAGGAGAGACTGCTTTGATGACCTTGTCTATAGTGAGCACAGACTTATGGGACCGTATTGCACTAGAGCAGGAGGCCGATGACACCATGAGGCTTTTGAAAGCATCTGTAACTCAGAACGTAGGTTCCATCCCTAACTACTCAGTACGGGGAAGACTCCTCTGTCGCAAGGGCAAGGTAGTTATTCCCAAGCAATCCGATCTTAGGGGGGAACTTATTAGGCATTTTCACGAGTCTACCACAGCCGGTCATGAGGGAGTGACCAAGACTATCGGTAGGATCAAGCCCCAATTCTGGTGGGAGGGCTTGAAGGTTGACGTGAAGAAGTTTGTTCGCGATTGTCAGATCTGTCAGAGGGAAAAATATGAGGCGGTCAGGCCTCCGGGTCATCTTGTTCCCTTACCTATTCCTACACAGCCGTGGAGAGATGTCTCTATGGACTTTATAGAGGCCATGCCGAGGTCAGAAGGAAAAGAGTCAGTCATGGTTGTGGTGGATAGACTGACTAAGTACGCTCACTTTGTGCCCCTACCCCGTCTTTATCAGGGTCCCATGGTAGCCGCAGCTTATCATGATCACGTTGGGAAGTTGCATGGGATGCCCAACACGATCGTCAGTGATAGAGACTCTATCTTCTTGGGGGCCTTTTGGCAGGAATATATGAGATTAGCCGGTACTTCTTTGCACTTCAGTACCGCACATCATCCACAGACGGATGGCCAAAGCGAGGTGGTCAACAGGACGTTGGAGACCTACCTCCGTTGTTATGCTGGGGCACGACCCAACACATGGGTCAGACACATATCGTGGGCTGAGTGGTCATACAATACGAGCCTCCATTCTAGCACTGGAGTTACACCATACGAGGCAGTGTATGGGTTTCCTCTGCCCACCATCCCACGATATGAGGAATGGACGGCCATGGACGATGACTTAGACAGTACCCTGCGTACCCGGGAAGAGATCTTGGAAACTCTTAAACAAAACATAACAAAGGCCCAAGCACGAATGAAACAGTTCTACAACAAAGGGCGCAAGGATAGAGAGTTTAACGTAGGGGATTATGTATGGCTGAAGCGTTTGCCCTTCAAACAGAAATTACTCTTGGGGCAGCCGTATTCTAAGCTCCTTCCCAAATACTACGGTCCGTATCAAGTGCTTCAGCGTATTGGGAAGGCAGCCTATCGCATTGCTTTGCCACCAGCTGCCCAGGTTCACCCCGTATTCCATGTGACCAGGTTGAAGCCCCATCATGGGCCACTCCCCGGGAATGTGGAACACATTCCTAACCAACAGCCCATTCCATACAGAATCCTGAGGGACAGATATGCTTTGAGGGACGGTAAGCAGAGACACGAAGTTCTTATAGAGTGGGAGGGTCCAGATGGAGGGACATCTTGGGAGGACTTGGAACAGATTCGTCTCCGTTTCCCTACGTCATGAGCTTGGGGACTTCGGCTCCGTTTTCCCACACCACGAGCTTGGGGACAAGCTAGATCCGAGGAGGGTGGGGTTGATATGAGCCTCCCTAGGACTCGTACTCCCCATGTGGGTACCTCCGCCGAGGGCGCCCGAATACATAGTGAGGCTAATATTTCTTCAATTGAGTTTTGCGCTAAACAGGTGGGAGCGGCTTCGGGGGTGGAAGAAGATCTTAGGGAGGCTAATGAAGCTTCTCGCGTTGAAGACCTAGACACCACTCGTCTAGAGATTGAAGGTCCTAGCGCGCCTTGCTTGGAAAAGGAAGACCCGAACTCACCTAGTTCGGATGAAGAAGACCTAGGTGCCATGGACCTAGATGATGGTGGGCTCGGCTTGGAGAGGAGTGATCCGGTCATGGATCAAGGCTAGTGGGCTCGGACCCACTTTGGAGGACATCTTGGCGAAGCTCGGGCGGACCCGGGCGAGGTGGGGCCTTTGGCCAAACTAAATCTATACTCATTTCATTGCTTTGAAACACTTATACCGATTTCATTTTTTTAGACTCAGTTGCTTGTAGTCTCATCTCGAGACAAGTTTAGAACCGGTTCGGGCATTTGTATATAAACCCAAAACCGAGACACTTTTCATTATCGTTAATTGAATTGAAGTTTTTCTCTCTCCATGCGTGGAGCTTGTTCGTGGTCCTTAGGGCGTGGCTCCTTGTGAGCAATACATAGAAATACCCACCATTGCCGTGGGAGTATTGGAAGTTCAAGCTCCGCTAATGGCCACCGGAAGCCATTAGCACTTGATCTTCTATCGTTCCGAACCAAGGAGTCCCTTGGGTAGACAGCCGTGCCTTCCTCTTGAACACGAAGAGGTTGTGAGGCGGCTGGTCTAGAGGAAGTTGAAGAAGAAGCAACCTGTGGTTCTGGCCGTCTTCCATCTTCAACATTGACAACCGGCGTTCTTCACTCATCATCCAAGCAAGCCCGCTTCCTATTGCTTGGAGAGCGGGAGAACGGTGCACCCTTCACACAACCTCAACGGGGAAGAAGATCTAGCATCCGGGGGAGAGATCCTTCGCCTAAATAGGTGGACTTCCACGGTAGCGCGTGGAGAAGAAGGCTCAACCTGAGGAGCGAGGGTGGAGAAGCGGGAGGTATCCGGCTGGGTCAAACCAGCAGCCTAAATCTCATTTGTCCATCTTGGTGTCCGCGGGGAGCAAGGCGTCCAGACTTCCAACAACGTTCTACATCAAACGGGAAGTCAAGACGAGGGAGTAGTAGACAAATCGTATAAGAAAGGAGGGGGGAAGTCGGGATCGGAAGTCCCGGATTTCTGAAGAGAAGGTTGAAAACCATAGATGTTCCAAAGCCTGTCCCGGACGATTCCCTGGGAGTTTCGGGGCGTGCTATATCTTGTTGGAAAGCTCTCGGCGTCAGGTACGTCGTGGTAAATTTTCAGATCGATCGGAGGTGTGCGCGCCAGTCAAATCCGCCGCGGAAGTCTGCTGCTCTCGCCACCGCCGCTCAGGCGCAGCCGCCGCAGGTCCGCCGCTTGCAGAGGCCATAACTTTTGATTCCGGTAGAGTTTTTAAACGGGGTATACGCCGTTGGATTCGTATTGAAATTCTCTACAACATACAAAAATCAGGGTGATCGGGGTTCGTTTGACCGGATAACTTTCGTCTGCAACTTCTGTCCGCCTGAAGTGCTTATCGTCGGATTCCATGGTGCCGGGCCTGAATTTCGACTGAAATTCCGGGCAGTTCCGGCGTGCTCCGGCCAGATCCGAGTGTTGGGTAATTAGTTCCAATACTACCCTTGTATTATTTTGAATTAACTTCATTTAATTCGCATTGAGC
>JAANDH010000516.1:223278-242598 GCA_011799765.1 Nymphaea thermarum
CGGAGGAACAACTTACGTTGTGGCCTTTGCCTCCGGTGGAACCCCAAGCAAGCCTTGGGAGGTATTTTCGGATCACCCTATAGATCCGGGGTTGGGTGTTCTTGCTTTCTAGCCGCCTTTGGCACTAACAACCGGCTGGAATCCCTCCGAGGCACATCGCCAAGGACACGATTTCCGGGTTGTAGACCACCTACGGGAAAGGGCATGGTTTGTATTCGCCTAGGCATGGTTTGACAGGATGGTTTGTTGAGTGAGAAGAGAGTTTTAAATCTTGTATCGTGCGCAACTTGTATTAAAGCCTCACATCTTCTCTAGTTATTATTGTGGTAGGATAAGCCGGGTTGGGTTAACCTCACTTGTATTACTCGTCCTATCATTGAAGCCGGGGTGACTGTCCGGCGGGAAAGACTCCATTTGTATTAACATTTAATACCTATTTCCGGCAAGCACCTCCTAGATCCGGGAGAAGGGTCTTCGGCGACAAGATTCGGTGGATTCGTGTCCGTGTCCGGGCCTTACCCTACCATATTTTGACAAAACATATTTTTCGCTCCTGCAAATTCCCACCAGATTTTTTAGTTTCCGTAGTAACCGCTTCACTACTTGAAAACTTTTTGTTCACACTATGAGTTTGTGTTTTTCATGTCTTTTTCCTTACCATGATTTTTCTGGGAAACGCAACGCATGGTCTACGGCGAGTATACAAGAGGCCAAAAGAGTCGATTGCGTCCGTCTATCAACTTTGTCAACAGAAGAGAGCCAGAAGATGTTGTAATTTCAGCACCTACTCACAGCCCACCTTCTAACCACTCTGCTGCAGTTGTACTCTCTCTCTCTCTCTCTCTCTCTCTTCCCGACAGGTGAGAGGTCAACGATTGAAAACGTAACGTTCATTTGTTTTATTATTGATAATGCCTTGGACAAAAGCCATCCACGGCAAACAGGCGCTTTACTCTTGAGTGTCTGTATCCCACAACGGAGACCTTCAACCTCTTATCGTTGGCTAGTGAGCGGACAACCCCAATATGACATCCAGCGGCGAAAGGAAATGTTTATTTAGCAAACTTAACAAAAGCGAACATTTTCTTTTCAAATGGCCCACGCACATTTAAATTTCTTATGTCATCGATTTATATAGTTGGAAAAAGAAAATAAAAAGTGATTGCGAGTCCCCTTGTTATTGATTTGTTCGATGGAAATCGTAAGTGAGCGTGTTTTCGCTTAACAAATATAATTTTATCATCTGCACTTAAATGAAATAACCTCAAATCTTTGGGATCACTTTCGTAAAATGGATATTGTCACGATGAATCTCATTTTCTTCTTTGGCACAAACCAAAGGTACCCAATCCCTAACACACATTGACAAGCCTTTCCAAAACCAGCCCCTGCTTGAGGATTAGGCCTCCCACCTTTCATTAACAAAATCAGAACGTTTACGATTGGTGAACTTCTTAAAAAGCATGCAGCCTTCAAATCAAGGGGTGCACTCGCCATTGACCGTGTCGCAAGCTTTCCTCATGCCGTGACGTGATCTAATCAACTTGCAATAAATTTAAGTTCATGTCACTCTTTACCAAACTAGTTAGGGATATTTAATCTCGGAAATTTTATTGCCTACTACTCAACGAACCACATTTAACAAAAGTGACCGTAAATGAGAGGAAGAAAACCGTGTGTGAACACTGAGGAACGTGATGCATGCTCCTTGGCCTATGTTAGGTGGAAGCCTAGACGACAATTAATAAATGCCCCCCATTTGGCCCGAGCACGTTAGTCAAGGTGAGCTCAACCACTTCGAGTCTGTCACCGTGTATAAATAAGCCCGTCCTTTGGTGTTCTTTCAACCCACCGCTTTTGATCTGTCTCATTTCAAACTCCCCAAGTCATGGCTTGCCCGTCGAACCTGTTTGCCACATTCTTCATTGTCTTTGTCATCTCGATTGCGAGCTCCACTGCTCAACTCTCCACCGACTACTACGATTCTTGTTGCCCCGGTTTGCTCGATGCAGTCCGAGCCCAGGTCAAGCTGGCTGTAGACAAAGAACCCAGAATGGGCGCGTCGCTTCTTCGCTTATTCTTCCATGACTGCTTTGTCAACGTATGTCAGTTAACCAAGACTAATGTCACACTAGCTGCTTTCCTTAATCAAACAGAGAACTAATTAGTGCATGTTATATATGGCTCACTTGTTGTCATTAGGGTTGTGATGGTTCCATTATGTTGGATGACACCGCTACCTTCACTGGAGAGAAGAATGCAGCCCCAAACAGGAATTCTGCCAGAGGATTTGAAGTGATAGATGCAATCAAGGCTGCTGTGGAGCAGATCTGCCCGGGGGTTGTGTCATGTGCCGATATCTTGGCCATAAGTGCCAGAGACTCTGTTGTTGCTGTAAGTACTAAAATTTTCATCCGCTGGATAAGCTTTCAGATCAATATATGTACATAAAACATTATTATGTTGAAATTAACTGAATTGACTTGAATATATCTGTTTTTCAATATATATAGTTGGGTGGGCCTAGCTGGGATGTCAAGGTTGGAAGAAGAGATGCCAGGACTGCCAGCCAAGCTGCTGCTAATACTAGCATCCCTGCTCCCACCTTCGATCTTAATCGTCTCGTTTCCAGCTTCCAAGCTCAAGGACTCTCTGTCAAAGTCTTAGTCGCACTGTCAGGTACTGATCAATCCAAGTTTGTTTGAATGGTGTGTGTGTGTGTGTGTGTGTGTCCAAGTTTGTTTGAATGGTGTGTGTGTGTGTCCAAGTTTGTTTGAATGGTGTGTCTGTGTGTGTGTATATATATATATATAAACAGTTATTGACACATGTTGGGGAGCAGGGGCTCACACGATTGGCCAGGCAAGGTGCACCAATTTCAGGGCTCGCATATACAATGAGACCAACATAGATGGCTTCTTTGCAAGGACTAGACAGGCAGGATGCCCCAGGACATCAGGAGCAGGGGACAACAACTTGGCACCCCTTGATATACAGACGCCTACCTCCTTCGACAACGGCTACTTTCAGGACCTTATCAGTAAGAGGGGACTCCTCCACTCCGACCAGCAGCTCTTCAATGGTGGATCCACGGATTCACTGGTCACGTCTTACAGCCAGAGCAGCAGCACCTTCAATGCCGACTTTGTTGCGGCCATGATCAGGATGGGAGACATCAAGCCTCTTACTGGGTCCAACGGCGAAATCAGGAAGAACTGCAGGAGGATCAACTAAGAAGGCTTGGGTTCGATTATCGGTTATAGATTAATACTTTGATTCTGATTATGCGCCCCAGAGCTTTAAAAATAGCAAGATATTATACGATTGTTTCCTTTTGGAGGCAAACTATGCTGTTTTGCCGTGTTTGTCATTTCTTACTGTTTAGCGAGCCAATCACCAAAAAACCTTTTTATGCTTTCCCTCATGAGGGTACATCGTCACCACCTGTAATGGATTTATCGTAAGCAGAATCTCCTTGATCTTTTTTTGTTTCTTGTGTTGTTTCTTCATGTCAAGCACAGTTCCTAGTGTGTAACTGGTGGCACTTCCCCTTGATACCACTTACTACGCCTCCTCCCTGGTTCCTGAACCGAAGGTACAGAAATTGGACTGACACAAATTTGTAATTTGAAGCAGAAGAAGATAATACGCAATTGGACGTTTTGTACTTGGGATCAGAATGGATGTTGGTTCTGCCTTACGGAGGTCAGATCAGACGAATCCTGAATACACTATTTCCTGTCTTAGCATGTATTCTAGCTTGATTGCTTGATATTTACACAGCTAGCTGATTAATGTTCCAGCAAATTAATCCTATTTTAAAAGTTTTCAATCTCAAAAGAAACTCGTGCCTTATTTCTTATGCGTTTAGTTACCTTTTATATAGGAAGTAACCTTTGAGTGAAAGGCCCTTTTGGTAAAACACATATTTTTACCTCGACCTCTCTTTTAATTTACATCTAAATTATGCTTTTACGTATTGGAAAATTACAGCTAAAGTATCCTTATTACCACGTCCATCACCAAACATGCTGTGGTTGATTGTTTTGGGAATGTGAAGCAGCAACGTTACCGATGACTTTTCTGTAACGTACAATCCGACGTTACAGATCATTTTACCAACACTCGCGTTACAGAAAGCCAGGTCAGGTTCCCCATCCAACTACGTTAAACCGTAACGCGACTGCCGCGTTACGACTTTTAAAAATAACACGATAGTTGCTCCAGTTTTCCCTAAAACATTAAAATACACGAAATAATTGACGTAGAGGTATTGAGGTAATAAATAAATAAAACTTGCTTGTTGATAAATGTACGTGTGCGTGTGTGTATATATATATATATATATATATATATATATATATATATATATATATATATATATATATATATATATATATATATATATATATATATATATATATATATATATATANTGTGTGTGTGTATATATATATATATATATATATATATATATATATATATATATATATATATATATATATATATATATATATATATATATATATATATATATATATGTATGTATATAGACAATGCCAACAAGGTTTCACACCCCTTCATCATCATTCTCTAAGTTATATGACAAGAAATTAGAGTTGTCGACGAAATTCTGCGTTGTCCTTGAGTACTGCTTCAACAACATTTGTAATATAAAATCTGACTTCTTTTCTGTTACAATCTACCATGACATGATACTTCACTAAACAATCCATGCCTAAAATTACTTCAAATTGCTGAATTTGCATGGGTATCAGGTCATCCATGATTTGAAATTCACTCCATGAAATGGCACAGCCATAAAATACTGTTTCATGCCCCAACGGTGTAGATACTACTAAATGTAGATATAAAACACTAGTTTTTTGCTTTAAGGATGCGACAACATTAAATGATATAAAAGAATAGTTGGATCACATATACATCCCTATTGAAAGAAAACATTTTCTTGAAATCACATCGAGAGTTGCCAGAACTTCATATTGAAGAAAAGGACAGTCTCTTCTGATGTGCCCCACTTGTCCACACTCAAAACAACCTTAGAACCCTTGCTGACAATTACTTGGATGTTTATGCCTACATATCTGACAAGGTTCTATGGATCCTGATGACCCTAAAGTCGATCCTCTTTGAAGCAGTGTAATGGCCTCACATGCTCATAGAATAATCAATTCTCCCCTGACTAGCTGATGTAAAATCACTACCCCTGTGAAAAGTCCTCTATTGGCACTGATATGGCCACCTTGATATGTGTGGATGGCTAGTTATACTGCTTGATACTGACCCAACATCACTCTTTTCCTTGTTCTGACGCTGAGCTTCTGTTTCTTCATGTATAATGGACACTGCTCGTCACACTACCTCTACCAACTGTGTAAACACTCTATACCCTAATGTGCCCACTTATCTTTTGATCTCTGAATTTAATCCATGTTCAAACCGTTTACATCATTATGCTTCGCTCAATGTCACTCTAGCAAGAGAATTTAACATTATAGTAACTTTTTATTCATACTCATCAACTGATGTAGTACCCTGCTTGAGTTGAAAGAATTCTTGCATTTGATTCTCTAGATAAGTAGTTGGGTAATATTTCTTCAAATTCATGTAAAAAGTCAGCCTATGTTATTGCACTCTGATTCGAGAACCTCTCACATACAAGATCCCACCAAGCCTCAGCTGCATCTCACAACAAAAACATGGTGCTGTCAAACTTAACTTCATCTAAGCTAGGTAAATATTTGAATATCTTCTTCATCTCATGTAGCCACAATTCTGCCGCTGCTGGATCTTCCACACTAGTGAATGGCTTCACAGCCAACTTATGAGTATGCTCCAAACTCCATAGATTTGCTGCCCTAATTCTACAAGTTTTTCAAGTGAGCTCATTGAGGCATTTCCATAGAATGGCTAGCTTGTGGTGCCTCAACTCCACAGCCACTGTCGGATCTCTATTATGAGGTGGCATCTACCATATAAATCAAGTCATCCATTATGAGTTCCCATGAGAATGATAAGTTCAACTACATGCATGCATGCATCTAACTTCAAAAATTCTAAACCGTTGCTCTAATACCAAAGTATCACCTCTTACTCTAGGAGATGAGGAGAAAATAACAACTTTTTAACACAATTCAAAATCTAATGGTCACTAAGATAAAATTTTGAATTATTAAACTAATAAAATGAGTGGAACATTAATGTAACAACTACTTTCTACATGATATGAAATCCATATCAATAACATGAATCCAACTTCTACTTGTAACATTGGGAACACGAAGGCTGAAATATAATGATGCTTAGCTACCTGCTCACAACTACTATCTTGCTTAGCTGGAAAAAAAAAGTTCGAAGAGTGAGTCCTACTGACTTAGTGAGCATCATGTTACAAACTGATAATCATTAGAAACAAATATAAAACACAACAATTAAGAGATATCTTGACATATGCAACTTTCAAGCATAATGAACTTTTTCATATCAGTTTCTTACATAAGTTCACTCTATCGCTTCAAGAGATACTTGCTTTCCAGTTGAGGTACCAAACTTGAAGGACTTGCTTCTTCATGGAATCTTGCGATTAGTGACCATCCTTCTTTTCCTTTCTTTTTAGTCACTGCCCTTGTGGGCAATTATTAGTCACCGCCCTTGGGTAGTCCTTGCGGCCAGTCACAATAAAGACTTGCTGAAAAGTCTAATTAAACTTGTCCTCATTTCATAACAAACATTAAAAATACTGCTATGCTAATAATTTATTGCATACTAAGACATAACCATCAGTGCTATAGGAGTTTAAATAAACCAGCACACATGCTTAAAGAAATTATATTAAGATCGGCTCACCAACCCACAAAACACTATTTAGTATGTTCTTCGGGTATGTCCTTGGGTGCTTTTTGTGATCCAGTTCACCTAAACAAATAGATAATAGAGGCAAGTAGCATTCTTCATGAAGGATTTTAACCCATTTCTCTTACACGACCATCAGACTCACCAACCATAACCCATCAAACATGCTGCCCAAACAAGAACAACACATGCACAATTTGAAAAGCCCCATTTTTATCCTCAATTTAACCTTACTTAGGACTCAACATGAACCCATACAACTGCACCGCTATTGAAGAATCACACAGAACTAGATTTCTCTCTTTTCCCAATATTCTGCACTCAATACTTCATTCTCAACCATCCATACCGGGATTTAGAAAAACAACCCTCAACGACTCAACCATATATCCCCCTTCAGCCATTTACAGACATGAAATATCATTTTCATCATAAATCACATGCTAAAATCAACCCACCTTAAAATACTAATATTTGAAAACACAATTTTTAGTTTAGAAATTTTGTAAATAGCTTCTTTTTTTTAAAGAAAAACTTGTGGGCTTTACACACACTCTCTCTCTTTCGCTCTATGTGTATGTGTGTGAAACCCTCAATTGAGGTTTTTTGAAGCTGGACCAATGATCGATCGCTCGGCCAAAAGTTTTAGAAACTTCAAACATGTGTTCAAAACTAAACCCTCAATCGTGGGTTTCAAGACCCTCGATCCTAAGACTTACATTTTTGTTTTTTGTTTATTTTGGTTTTTCCTAAATGATATTATTCTTCCTTCCTAACAACAACAACAAAAGCTAACATGAAGTTTCCTCTTTCTGCCTTTGTTGCCATCTACCTCAATAGTATGAAGAAACATCCTATTGCGCACAGAAGCATCTCCAGCTTAAACGAGTCGAGTTTGAGCTTTGACATAATCAATTGAACTTGAGCTGTGGAACAGTTGATTGGAGCTCGAGCTCAAGCTAATATTGTGAAGCTCGACTTGGCTTGTGTACATCTATAGTAATAGCAATAGGAACTGAGTGAATGAGTTGATGATAGTGATTCTAAAGTCTAAAAGGAAAAGAGATTTTCAAATTGGGTTGGTCTTAGAATTGATCACACTCCTTTGTCAAACCCATTAGGAGGAGCCTATGGCTACTCTTTTATCTCACACATCAAGCTGATAGTCAGTTAACGTCTCTTTAGTTCCTGCTCTATCCCTTTTTTCTTAGGTCTCATTACTCATTGTTGGGCAAGTTCTCACCTTTTCAACTAGAGGTGAATACGAGCCGAGTCGAGCCCGAGTTCAGCCAGCTCAAGCTTCGGTCAAGTAATGAAATTCGGCTTGAGCTCGAGAATAGCTCGACAGAAGCAACTCGAGCTCAACTCGACAGTTGCGTTGAGCTCTTGCTCGATTCGATCAAGGCTTCAAAAACTCGTTTGAATATATGGACTATTACTTTGCCATAAATCGAGCTCGACTCGATTAAGGCTCGTCAATATACATGTTTTTTAATTAAAAAAATGAAGATATTTAGAAAATCGCTACACATCATTTTCGAGCCAAATCGAGCTTCAATAGTTCGAGTTTAGTGAACTCGAACTCAACTCAATTATTTGAACGAGTTGACTCATGAACTCGAGCTTGACTTGTTAAGCAAATGACTCGGCTCGAACTCGTTGACGAGTCGAGCTTTAACGAGTCAAGCTCAAGTAGCTCGGCTTATCGTTCACCCTTATTTTCAACCCAACTTCCTTTGAATCCTTTATATTTCCTTCACATTGAATCCCCTCCCCAAACTTTTGCCAGCCCCTTCTCACAACTCTCGTTTCCATGCATCTCATTGCGTTCAGTCTAGCTCTTTCTTTTCTTAAAATTTTCTAAGCGGTCTCATGCATGGACAGATGCAGTTTCTCACATTTACTTTAACTACTGTTTCCCCAGCTCTCCACTTCATATGTTAACCATATGTTGGCATTTTGTCATTATCAAACCTACCAAAAACTCCAATTTGATTCAAAAGCCAAGGCTTCCCCATGGCACCTTCCCCTACGCCCTCCCAATGTTTCCAAGATCTAGGGTTGCATCGGAGCTTGAGCGTGGGAACATAGCACATTCAATTTTGTGCCACACTCCACCCTATAAGCATAAGGAAATAACGTCCATGGGAACCAAATTAATAACGTGAAATTTCACAAGCACTAACTCAACCAACCAGCCATGTAATGCCCTTGAGGCAGACCTATCATACATCATGACCGCATGGCTTCCCCAACTTAGTATCATGAAATGCTCATTTGGGAAATTCATGGTATGAATTTCTCTTTGTGAAATTCTTTTCCACACGCATATATATATATATATATATATATATATATATATATATATATATATATATATATATATATATATATATATATATATATATATATATATATATATATATATATATATATATATATATATATTATATAGAAAGTAACCGGCTGCTAGATTATGTCAGATTACAAAATATTTTAAAACTGTCACTAGAAACAAGTCCAAGGTAAGTATAAGAAAAACTTTATGGTAAGACGATGACTCATGATGTTTTTAATTACAGTTTATGTTGCTTCAGCCACAACTATAAATATTTAGCCATGTAGAACAATGACAGCTGGGAATAATTGAAAGTAACCGGCTGCTAGATGATGCCAGAGTACAAAATATTTAAAAACTGTCGTTAGAAACAAGTCCAAGGTAAGTACAAGAAAAACTTTATGGTAAGACGATGATTCATGATGTTTTTAAATACAGTTTATGTTACTTCAGCCACAAGTTTAAATATTTAGCCATGTAGAACATTGACAGCTGGCAGGTTTCATATATATATATATATATATATATATATATATATATATATATATATATATATATATATATATATAGCTTGAAATTGAAATTCACCTGTTGTTTTGGTGAATGATTTTATTTTTCTTTTTGGCAGTAAAAACTGTTATAATAGGGTCGTTGGTGATGGTTTTTATTTGTTGACAGTTTTTTTAGGCTGAATGCACTTTGTGAAGGTTTTTAGCAACAGAAAAGAAAAATCCCATTCGGTAACACTTGGCAGCCTATATATATATATATATGGGGAGGGAGAGAGAGAGAGAGAGGGAGACTGGGAAAAGAAATTGGAGGGATAAGACCTTTTCTGTACTAGACCTATAAAGAATCACGCTGGTTGTTATTCTTTCCAAGATAGAGGGCCAAGAAAAGATCCAAGAGAAAAAGAAGATACGATATTTTAATAATCTAGCTTTAATTAAAAACTTTTTTCTTTTGATTTTCTCTCAACTATTCATGGTGAAAAAAATCAGTAATAAAGATGATTCCTTATAGAACATAAGAGACTCCTACGTACAATTTTATCTTTTTTTCTCCCTATACATACATAAATATATATATATATATATATATATATATATATATATATATATATATATATATATATATATATATATATATATATATATATATATAAGTGAGTAATAATACTTGAGAATTATGAAGATGCTTGCTTCTTTAAAACAGAAAAATTGACTTATATCCTTATTAATGCATGTTATTGCTACGAGGTAGTAAGTTAATGATTAGCATTATGGTGACATCCAAGGGACTGTTGCCTATGTTCAAAGTTAAATAAAAAAAAAAAAGGAAGAAGAAGAAGAAGAGGTTCTGAATGTATAGACTCATTTTTTATTAGCTGTTTTTACTCTAGGTGTCCTTTGTTGTTTTTCACGGAGATTATGAATTTTCTTTTGCAAAATTGTCTTCAACTGTAGTGGGAGGGGATAAGATTCGATAATGATGACGGCAATATGATTAAGCTACCATAAACATTTGTAGCATGTGATGACTAATTTGACCCTTTAGTATCCTAACGTTAGAAAATTTTAAACTTGGCCATTAATTTATTGATTTACTATTTAAACTATGGGTCTATTTAATATAAAAAATCCTTTAACCGGTTGACATTTGTTATACAATAAACTAAGCCCTTGATTATTTGTTTATCAGTTGAGTTATTTACGTAACGTTACATTTTTTATGGACAAGAACTAGAGAGTTTTAACTAATTAATTTATATCATAATTAGCTACCAAATTATACATAATGAAATGAGAGTTAGATTAGAAATGGTTGAAATCTGAATTTTTGTTCAGTCAATGAATAATGACTTGATTTAATATTAACAATTTTTCTTATAATGATAAAATTTACATAGTTTTATGTCGCTTAAATGAATTATGTTTGTTAGAATGTGGTTGATTATTTAATTTCCACATGCTTATATAATTGCACTTTTCCAATATATGACGTTAAACAAGATAAATGCATTGCAACTTTAATTTGAGAAGTCTCAATAAAATCTATCAATATGGTTTGAAGATCAAAGACTTAATGAAAACTTAAGAGTATATGTTTTTAAAAGCTATACTGTGAGAAGTACATCAACATAATATGTGATGGCTCTAAAATTTCCAAAATATTGTACTTCAAAGGAAAATTTATGTTTGTTAAATGATTGTCTAATAAAAAGTGTAATGAAATATTGATAAGGATTAGTAGAAAATCCTATAAATATTTAAGATTGTAGGTGCTTGACAACCATTGGACATAGAAACTTTAACTTGGCAGCGGCAGCATGGTATAACCACATGATTGAGGTGAGATTATATACAAATGCAGATTGACACCAGAGATTCAAAGCGACATTGAACATAATAACAACCTAACACTAATGTCTCGATGAAAACTTAGGTCCATCTATTTGATTAATATGATGAGTAAGTTTCCTTGAACTTGGATATGAAAGGTCATTTAGGTCAATACCTATTAGTTGCTTTGCATTTATTAACCATAAGTGTCATTGACACTTCAAATGAACAAGAATTTCTTAGTCTTTCTCTCATTATATGTTTGAATAATAAGCTAGATGCCTGAATCGAAGAGGAATTACTTGATTTTTTATTTTATATTAGAAAACTGAGATGATATATTTCGCAAGTATCCATGAAACGAAGGGAATTTGTTATTTGACTTTTCATATCCTACTAGTGTTAAGGTCTAAACAAGTTATGACATGAACACAATTTTCAATTGAAGCTTCCGAAAGCCCTTGATTTTTTTCACCATAACAACATGCAGTTTTAATATCCTCAAATAGTTTTTGGAATTTCCAAATTACCTCATAACATGAACGTTAGAAACCCAAATACCATTAAACACTTCTAAATCTCTTTGACAAAGGAGGGTGACTTGTTTGTCATAGCATGTCACCTATGATGATGATGGAATGCCCCAACCACCTGATGCATGATCCATCGCAGGTAAAATGATAATCTTCTCTATTGACAAAGATGACAAAGAGGAAGATTGGGTGGGATAAAGATCTTATATCTTATAACAAATTAATATCTAACTCCTCAGCCCTCAAAGCAGAAAGTTCGTTCTGCAGTTCAACTATTGGCTGGAACAGGCGGAACTAATCTAACGACGGAGGGCGAGTAAACGAGAGAGAAAAAGAGCCTTTATATTTGATGATCACTAATAAACTCAACCAAGCTTGGATCATTCAACCGAAAAGAAAAATTTTCCTAGCAAGCGTGTTCACATTTGACAAATTCATACAAAGTGAAAAAAACATGGAACGTCTTCCTATGTAGTGAGAATCGGAGGAAGGATTGTTGATTTCTTTCCCTTGACACTAGCACTAGTGTCTGGAAATGTGCCATCCTCATTCCAATTCACTAGATTCCCATTGTCTAAGACCTTGACAGGGAACGGGAGAAGATGCCCAGGGAGCTCCACCACTTCATCTCCAGTGTATAGCTCCCACAGGTGCTGCGCAATCTTGTTTACCAACCTCACACACTCTAGGCTCTCTGGTTCATTAAAAACATCCATGTTCTCCATGTACTTGCTTGCGAAATGTTCGTACCAAAGGGACATTCTGAAGCCATATATGTGACCACGAGCAGGGCCATTCGGTCCATTGATGTGATCTGGTTGGAATGAACCATGGGCGATCTCTGTATCCCTTCCTCCGTCTAGTGACCGTTGGTTCAAATTTGCAGATCCAATTATGATATACTCATCATCCACTGCAAAAAGGAAAAGACATGCAACCAACTTCTGGTTAGCTAGAAGCTGCAAGGCTGTATAGGTCCTCCATGACAGAACAACAGAAATACAGGAAACAAGATATTCCGGGACATAAAATTCCTTACTACCAGAACTGCCAAATAGATGGTTCAGACAATCAAATTCATGTCAGGCTGTCTTATTCACAGATTGGAACTGGAATTATGAAATGACTTTTGTTTTAACATGAAATGACAGGTCTTATTTGCATCAAAAATAGCCAATTAGATTAGCTTGAACAATATTATGAACCCACGTTCACGCAAATTCGGTTCTACTTCAAAGTTGGTCTGGTGACTTTCATGAGTTTCGCTAAGTGACAACAACAAGAGCTTTCGTGAATCAGCTCGACTTTTAAAATGATAAGACTGACACAGTAAGGCCCCGAAGGCTAATAAAGACACGAAAAATAGGACTTCCTTTCCCCACATGGGCTGTTGGAGTGGCACAAATTAAACTTGAACTGAGCTGAAAGAATGGAAATGATGAACTAGGTATAAATATGAAACTATGAAGTTGCATGGACTTGTGTTTTCCGGATGTCCAAACACCTCAAAGGTAGTTAGTTATTGGAGTTTCGGGAACTTGATTGTTCATGATGTGAACATATAATCTAGGCACAAGGTTTCTGCTCTTACCGATCATGACCTTAGCATGCACATATATCAGGAACCTCCTTTGCTGCTGAACACGCCAGTAATGGCTTCCCACTTCTGGTGATTTAGGTGGTTCATATTCGCCTGGCTTTCTAATTTCCCTACTTCCCAAACAGTAGAAATTCAGATAGTCAGAGACACTAGCTCTGCCTTTCATACCAACCTCTTCAATGGCCTCGTCTATGATTTTGTACACCATCTCCATAGTCAATCGGTTCCAGTAAAGAATTGCCTGCACCGTGTCAGAATCTGGCTTCCCTTCAGGCCACATTGGTGTTACCACATAAACACAAAATCTTTCCCCAGCTCTTACCTTACTAGCAATCTTCAATGCGATCTCAATAGGAACCAAATTCAAACACTCAGAGTCTCTTTCTTCCGACCATGCAAAACAGCTGCCAAAGAAATATTGGTTTTCTATGTAAATGAACCTCTTTGCTCTCCTTATTGCTTCGATGTATCCAGTATGTATGCTTCTCTCAATTGTGACATTTTTACCTTTGATCAATCCAATTGCAGAGGCAGCAGCAGGATCTTCAGGGAATCCAATGACTGAAGCATCGTCAATGGATCTGAAAATTTGGACTGACCAAGATTGGGAATTGTCACTCCCAGAATGATAAGACGCAGGTGGAGGAAAGATATCAGGCAAGCCGCTTATTTCAAGGAGGGCATCTGCAAGTACTGATGAAGACTGCTTTCGCCATCGCTGTTCAAAATTAGCAAGGACATCCCAAGCGGCTTGGCCTTCAACACAAGAGTGAAGGTCGTGCCAGGGCTCACGTGGGCCTCCATGTTCAAGGTCTGCATAGTCGAAATTCTTCTGTTGGAAGTCATGCAGGTAGTCAGTGTCGAGCTTGCGGAATAGTGGATGATGCTCAGTATCGTACCTGCATAATTCCACCAAAATTCCGATAAAGTACAAACTGCAAACTCTAAAACTGTATTATCATATAACTGCAGGTTATCAAAGGCAGTTTAGTGTCATTTTACAATGTGCTTAATATTCAGACAATCGTTTCAGTAAGGAAATATTTAACTAAAGGAGTCATTATTCAGAATAAGAACTCTATCTTCAGTGGAACCTTTTAGTTTGGTGGCATTGCATTGAGAAAGGTACAAAAGAAAGAAGCCTTTTGAAGCTTCATCTCATTATACAGAAATTTTTCATAATTTCAGAATTTTTTTGCTTCTCATAATGGAAGAGTTGTAAATAATGCTGCTGTCCGCAGCTCTCAGGATCGCATCAGTGAAGATAAAACTCATTCTCTCATATCAGTTTCGGATTGGAGAGTATATAAAAATTACCGTACATTCTTCAGTTACCATTGCATGTAAAAGAAAACTAGGCGGTCCCTCTGTATTTTTATTCAACACAAGTGGAATCGATTAAGATATTAAGGTTATTCTTTAGGCACAGGACACGCAAGCAAATTGTCAACTTGTACCTGTGAAGCATTAATAGCACCGAAGAGAAGTTACCTTCCATCGCAAAGGTCGATGCCACCAATGAAGCTTACTATTTTCCGAGTCGAACCAAGCCTTCCTTCGGCGTCAACAATCACAGTCTTCTGGTGATGAGTGAACTCAGTCCCGACTTCGACGTGCTGAACCGCACTCAGCGAAGGGTCCGGGTTCCTTGGACAGAGGAAACACTTTACTTTGGTCTTCTCAAAGTACTTCAAGGTCATGGTGTCATGCGTCTTCATGAGGCCAGCGTTGCCCAGCAAGGTTATCGAGGTCCGGTCTTGCCAGACCATGACCAACACAGTCAAACCCTGATCGGCCTTCTCCTTAAGTAGTTGGCCTATAGTTTTACCTTCGGACCCCGGTACGGGACGGCTCGGGTCGCGAACAAGTGTCAAGGACACGTTGACCGACCAACCTGCTACATAAACAAAGTACTGGGCTCGATCAATGGCCTTGTATAGATCCTCCCAGTATCTTGCCGGCTCGTACCTTTCATTGCTAAAGAGAGAGATGGGAGGTTGGTATTCATTTGAGAGATGAGAGTTTTGGTAGAGTGCAACATGACAATTTGGCCTAAGTGGGAAGAAAGTGTTTGGTACGCCGGAGAACTTTGGATCCATGATGCCACGGCCCCAGTGTGGATTCGCCGAAACGTGGGTGAATCCGAGTTTCACATGGACGTTCGCCTCCTTGAGCTTGTGACCCTCATCAGTAAATAATTCAAACCATCCTTCGATCGGTTCTCCGGCGAGGAATTGTTCTGTGACGGCGATCTTGGCCCGGCCGACGACCTTGGCGCTCACCGGCAGCTGATCTTTGATAGAGATGACAATGGTGTCTGTGGTGTGGGCTGTATGGATCCGGAAGGACTCGTTCCATGCTGGGTTCGTGGCATGAAACTTCACCGTCTGGGTACGGGCAAGCCGATCCAGTCCAATGTCTACTGTTGCATAGAGCTTGCTGTGAGGGAGGCCTTTTAGGTGCAATGACTCCTCAACTTTCTCCAGGGCCTATTCACAGATGAACGGACATGATTAAGTGTTCACCAAGTAACGAAACTACAACAAAAAATGCAGTTACAGTCATGGTGTCGGAGCTATTGCGCACCGACGCAAAAAGAGCTTTGCCAAAGGCGTTGTTGAAAGATGTGTTGCTCCTTCATCTCCGACGATTTTTATCCATGGTCATTCATTCAGGCCTAGTTGAAGGGCGCTATCTGGGTTACAAAAAGAAGGCCCTCCATCCTCTTTTCTCCTTGGTGGCAGACTTAGAATTACACAACAAAACAAATATTTAAAAATGTTAATGTGATAATGAAAACGGTAGGTGTAGGCAACTAGCTCCTATGTGGCTCCACCACTGCCTCTTCTTAAAAGCTTTAGAGATTTAGTATGGACCACTTTATTTGGAGTGAAAGCGCCATTCAGTTTAGATCACTAAACCATGTGCTCGCACTACTGGATCCAGTACAATACCGCAATCTTTAAGGATCCACCTAACTGCTGTAATTCAGCTAATGTTGGACTACGGCATTGGTAATGTGCGGCTACACGGAATGAGCAAAATCCATATTATCCGCTTGCGGTGGACCAGATCCAATTGGATTTGGGCAATGAAGTTGTAAGATGGTTAACCATGAAGGACAAATTAACAATAACAACAAGTTTTAGTAATTTAGAACTTTCAACCCTTTTATCAACTTTGCGTCTTAATCGAAGAAAATGCAAAGGGGAAAGGACCAAAAAAGAAGGTGCACAGTACACAAAAAAGAGAAAAAGAAAAAAGAGAACCAACAATCAGAGAATTGGATAACAGAGAGAAAGGAGTTTCTTCTCGGCATTAGTTTCCACCGATCAATCGACAGATGGGAAGTTTCCTGCTTTATGGACATAGATTTCCGTTTTCAGACCGAAAATCAAGAAATCAGAAACGTTCTACAGAAAAGATCAAAAGACAAAATACCCTTTGCCCAGTAACAAAACTTCCTCCCCGCAGGAGAGATAGAACGGAAAAGATAAAGATAAATGGAGCTGCCATTTTCACTAATCTCTGTGGAAGGCACCCAAATTTAACAAAAAGCACCCATCAGGAGCTTGATGGCAGCCTCGCCATGGTGGATGCGTGTCTCTGTGTGTGTGTGAGAGAGAGAGAGAGAGAGAGAGCGAGAGGGAGAAGTGTGCACCTGGAGAGCGAGGCCGTGAATGGAGTGATGAAGGTGAGCTGCTCCAAAGATTGTCACGTTCAGGACGCCATGGAGGGGGCTTGGGAATCCCATCTCTTTCTCTCTCACGCAGACTTCTACTTTCCTGTTTGCTTTCTTGGTCTGCCTCGGTGTGGATCTTGCAATATCAAGAACATCACGTTTTAAATCTGCGCGTCGCTTCTTTTCCTGCAACAATGCCCAAGATCAACTTCCTCTCTTCCATTATTTCATTTCGGTGATTATTTCAGCGGAAAGCTGTCGCCTGCTTTTTCCTTTTCCCACCGGGGGCAGGTTGCGATTTTGTGAGTACTACTACTAAAACACTAGAAATGAAAATGAAAAAACACTAAAGGAATGAATGACGCCAATTTGTACTGGGGAAGGTAAGTATAGGGATGAGAGAGGCATGCCTGTATAACGCGTAAACGACAAGAGGAGGGTTGTGTATGCACAAATTCTGAAACATGACGTGGGCGTCACATGAGGGGGCCCCACCTCAGCCTTACTTTGCTGCCTCGAAGAGATTGAAAATACAGTGCCACCATTACAAGAATCTGGACTGTAAGCACGGAGTTAGCTCCATGAGAATACTTTACGGCAGCGGCCGAGCCACAAACTTTTGGCTAAATGGTGTCAAGGGAAGCGAGTCGAAGGTAGTCTCAAGTCTTAAAGGAGGTCGGCAAGATCAACTTGGCACCGCTCACTACTGTGACACCATTCTTAGTCTCCCTATGGAATATGCCCAGCTCCAGCCAACTACAGATTTTATCCATGGAGTGGAGCTATCACCCCACCATTTAGTCTTGACTTGAGGAACTTTTTACAAACAGAGCAGATATAGCCATCAGTACGTTCAGGATTTTTAAAACGTACAAGAATTTCTTAATTTCCAAATCGGCCAAATGACTATTTGTAAACCAAAGTTCCAACATATCTTCACGATCTTGTCCTTATACTTCTTTCTTCACCATCTTTGCAAGGATTCAAATATTTCCAATTGCCCTCCACTTTATATTAAAATTAAAGTAACTTGACACATGCTTCCATATCATCCTCGTTATTTGACAATTTGAAAAAATATGAGCCTTATCCTTAGATGTTCAATTCAACTATCTATAAGCAATCTGCCTTTATGCCCTATATACAAGGTCTAGCACACCCTAGTCAATCCAAACCTTTTTGTAACTAGGATCTAGACAATTCTCTTGTTTCTAAGAAAATTGATAAGGATCCCAACGTCTCAAACTGAGGTAAAATATGTTTGCTGAAAGCCCTGTTAATGGGAACAAGGAAAAAACAATTCGCCCCGATAGAAATCATGTAAGACCCACGATTTTTCTTATGTTTCTTTAAATAATTGAAGCGTAAATAGGGGAGAAATCATAAATGGTAGATTTAAAAGATTAATGGAAATAGCTAAAAACTGTCAAGAAGAACAATTATGGAAAGATATGAATGATTTACTGATTAAAAAGATCTAGAGAAATGGGAATGGAAACTGTAAGACCGTTCCTTTTTCCTGTAAGAAACGGAAAGAACTCGTATGGCAATAAAGGAGGCCTTGCAGAGGGTTATTCAGCCATGGAGGAGAACGTCCACTATCAAGGAATTTGAGTGAGAGGAAGAAAGAGAGAGAGAGAGAGAGAGAGAGAGAGAGAGAGAGAGAGAGAGAGAGAGAGAGAGAGAGAGAGAGAGAGAGAGAGAGGGACGTCCTCATCTTTGCCCTCTTTATAGTTGAAGAATTAAGTCGTTCGCTGCTGGAAAAGAACCAGAGACATAGAAGTTGCTGGCAGGAAGTTATCTTGGATTTGGAAAAAGGTATGGGGATTTTTAGTTTTGAATGGAATATGTAGCCGTGTATTTTTGTTCAATTTCTGAGGGAAGGATACCCTGTATATGTTATAATAGAAGATCTATGTGTACCTATTCCTAGAGATGGAACAATGTGTGAA
>JAANDH010000517.1:2810-60990 GCA_011799765.1 Nymphaea thermarum
ATACGGCGGCTCTGATACCATGTAGAAACACAAACCACAAGAATAGGGCAAGGAACAAACACACGATGTACGTGGAAAAACCTCAAAACGAGGAAAAAACCACGGGGAAGCTCTAACCTAGGGGCACACCGCAACCCTAGGAGAGAGAAAATCTTATTCACTTAACTTCAACAATAACACGTAAGTGAGAATATATAGGAGAGAGAGGAGATGGCACCTAGGGTACCGAGCCGCCCTCGGTACCCGCGCCCCAGAAGAACCGGGTCCAGGAATAGACCCGGTTCATATTACAACGTATTTCAACACTCCCCCTCAAAAAGGTTTAACCAAACAGTTCCATGAAGGCTGTTTTATTTTCAATAGAATTCCATCTGTCAGTTAAAATATCATGCCTAATATGAAATACCAGCTTTAGCATGTAAGTTGGTTGCACATGATAATAATTGCAGAATCAACCTTACCGGGTCAAGATTGTAAGAAGTTTTAGAGTTAGTGTCATAACTAATGATGATAAACAGAAACTAGAACAAGTTACAGAAACCTAAGTCGGGCACAAGCTTGTATCATTGTCTTCATTGCTACACAAAGAGGATATAGAAGATCCAATTCCATTTTATCGTTCATTAGCCTTTAAAAGTATCTATAATACCACCTATGACCTATCAGTATGTTATGGAGTTCAATATGATAATATCCTTGTTTTCCCCTCATCTGCCCAATCTTTTCAAAAAAGTTGCAAGCAAAAATGTACATCCGCAAATTACAGAATCTTGGGTCACCTATGAACAAACAGGCAGAACACATACTATCTTTCACGATCTGGGAATATTAACATTCAAAATCATCCAAAGAGTATACACGTCACATAAAACTTTATGCTCATTGACTAGGCAGTGTAAAGGATATTAACAGTCCATCATATCAAGCAAGGAGAGACTGAAAGATTTAAATCAGATAAACTTACGCTTTGTTGAAAAGGTATGCCTTCCCGTTGTTGCAGTGGAATGTCTGATCAAATCACACAAATAACAACAGTTAGTCTGCCTCCCGTCCAGTTAGCGCTATGCAATCTAAGACTACTACAAGATCACCACAAGAACTTAACAACTTTTCAAATTCAAGCATTTCAAAAACTTATCCTCATTAATGAAATATCAGAAATCGCCATAAAGTCCAGACCTTCATGATTGCATTTTTAAGCTCAGAAAATGTACAACCAGAGACAAAAATGTGAAGGAAATGCCCCATGCACAGACTCACCACTGCTTAGTAAAATAAATTCGAACCATGAGAAAGGGATGGGCTTCCCAAGAGGACCAACCAACTAGTTGATGCCCAAGAGGAAAAACAAATACACAACTATTCGGGGTATATTCTTCTGTTACTTTCTGGATGGCAAGGTTGAGACAATCAAAGATCCCACCAGGTTAAAATGACTCTGCAGTTCTACAAATCTTGAAATTGCCAATTCTATATCATGTTTAATCTACACGAGCTATGGGTAAACAATCAAGCGAATGGACATGTAACCACTAAGCTTCGCAATTTGAAATTCAGTTACAGTTCCAAAATCGAACGAGTCAAAACAATGCAGCAGAATAATAGGATCATCGGGAAAATGATCCCCATCAATAAACAACAAAGGAGGGCAGCACTTAACAATCAATACCACCACCATATAAATTTCCCTTTGGAAGAAGACTAAAGAGGCAGTGAATAACAACAGCTTAGCGTGACCAACGAAATGGATACGAGCGGCTTGGGAAATGGTGAGTCAGGGAAAGGGTGCTAATTTTCATCAATCTGTGAGGAAGAAGAGTATGGCGACAGGAAGAAGAAGCAAGCAAACCTTCCCTCTCCAACTCAAAATCAAAATATGTCATACATAAAAAAGAGGGAAATGCAGGAATCGAGAAACGGGAAAGGGGAAGGAGCTGATTCCAAAGCACAGGCACAAAATGAAGAAATTGGGATTTCCAGAGCACAGGAACAAAATGAAGAAATTGGGATTTACCTGATAGCCTATGTCACACGGATACGGGTACGGGTATCCTATGGGTACGGGTACGCAGATACGGCAATTTTCAAAATTTTAGGATACGCGGACACCGCGAATTTTATATTCTAAAAAAATAAAAAGGATACTAAAATTTAAAAAAAACATTAAATTAATAATTCACTGTTACAATCTCATAAGTCATAAGAAAGAAAGTCTCAGATTCTCAAACAAAACATTGTTCATGACCAATCTCATAAGTCATAAGAAAGAAAGTCTCAAACAAAACAAAGAATGACAGGTTAGTAAAGTGGTTTGGATCGGGTCTGACCCAGACCCGATCCAAAAGGTATCCTGAAGTGTCCAAGTGTCGGAGTGTCGACACCGGTACATGGCCCATTTTGAAGTATCCGTGTGACATAGCTGATAGCAGAAAGTGACGATGACGACTCGACCAGCGAAGTGGACCGCCGCTCCTTCCCTCACTTTCCTGCACAAAAGCCTTCACAGATCTGCACAAAAGTTGGCTGCTTTTTACGGCAGACGAACAGCGACGAGATCGAGAGAGAGAGAGATGGTTACCTATGGTGGAGAGGCGGAGATGCATAGATCTGATGAGGATCTGATCTATGGCGGCGAGCAAGATGAGGTCGCTCTGGCGAGAGAGACGAGGAGGGTAGCAGGAGAGTGAGAGGGCGAGAGAGACAATGAGGGGAGAAGGAGACTCAGAGGGTGAGAGAGATGACGAGGGGAGAAGGAGACTCAAAGGGCGAGAGAGACACAGAGGGGATCAGGAGAGTGAGAGGGCGAGAGAGAGGACGAGGGAGCAGGAGAGTGAGAGGGCGAAAGAGACTACGACCAGCAACTCGGAACGAAGGCGAGGAGGCAGCTGCGGGCCTGCGGCAGGAGGGAGAGGGAGGCGCTGTGTAGGTGGGAGGCGAAGGCGAAGCGTGGGTGCCCTAATGGGCAGAAAAATAAACCCGGGTTTATTTTTCCACCCCTCACGGAGGAAATAATATTTCCAAAAACCTGTTTAACAGGCATTTTTTTCATTTCGCGTTTGATGAAACGAGGAAACTTTTTAAAATTTGAAATTTATCTCCCTTGCTACAGGACTTTGTCGGGCCATCAAACGCCCCCTTAAGGAATCAATGAGCTCTCTTCTCTCTCTCTCGTCTCTTCTCTCTTCTTCTCTTTTTTGTACCTTCTCTCCACAGTTCTACCCTCTACGTCTTCATTCTTGCGGATTCGACAGTGAAGTTCAACAGCAGCAACAAATGATGTATGTCTCTTATTATCATTATATACTAATCACAATTTAGGGTATATCATAAAATACACAAAATAACATTAAGATTTACAAGTATGCCACCGCCCATGATGTGTTGGGCGTGTGGATCAAATGGGTCAGGTCTGGGTGACCCGATCCACATTGTACAAACTTAACAGGTTGGGTTGTTACAGTAGTATCAGAGTAGTTTCAACACTCAGACCTAGGATCCCACACGCGCAGACGCGTGTACCTTATGGGGGGTGGATTGTAACACCCCAAAATTTAGTCATGTATTGAAGATTGTGAAGGATCTTCAAGAGGCCGTTTGATGGCCTGGAAATATATTTCTGGAAATATAGGAAATGGAAAAATGGAATGGAAAAAGTTTTTCCGATTCCAATTTTGGTGTGTGTGCGATGACTCAGAAATATATTTCCAATTCTATATTTCTGAGTTTGATGGTACAGAAATATATTTCCAGATTTCCAAAAAATTAATTCTTAGTTTGATGATAAGGAAACATTTGTCCAGATTTACAAAAATGAGATAAACAACCACACCAAGTACATAAATAACCCTAACAAACCTCATTCACTTGTGCACAGTTTGTCACACGTAGTGCCCTGGTTGCAAATTGAAGACTGCTCCTTGTCTCATCAATATGGACCTTCCATTACATAAAAAAATGTAAAGAAAGTCAAATAGACAACAAAAGGATTAGGGTTTGTTCCCTAAATATATCAAACCAACAACACTCAACTGGAGAAGTATCACTTTACTGTATAACAAGTAACAACTGATCTATCAGTTACAAAAAAGTTGTTCCTACTATATTAAACTGAACAAGAACACATGGACCATATACTAAATAAACAACAGCAAAAAATGGTATACACACAAGACAAACAACAGGAAACCCCAAGATAGGAACAAAAAATAACTGCAGTAAAGTTCGACACAATCTACTCTCTCATTCTCATTCTCAAGGAGATAGTCTTGATCAGTCCTTCAAGTTCTATTCAATTTGAAATAAGAATTGAAATGTCAGCATAAAAATAAAGTTGATGAATCATGTAGTACTCTGCTTACTGTCATGTAAATAAGGAGGTCTTCTGATTTATCAGGGTTTTGAATGTCTTGTTTTGTTCTATTCTGTTTACTTCATATGGTCACTTCATCTTGTTACATCTCTAAAAAATATATGTAAACATTTTTGTTCTTCTTGGGGGAAAAAATGAAACCACCCAAAGATTGTAACTTCTGTATCATATAGAAAATTTGCAGAAATCAGAATTGTAAGTTGAGTTGCTGATAAGATCAAATTGAACCCATATTAAAAATTGAAACAAAAATCTCTTAAGATCATTCATTTGATCAACTATAGATCTTATCATGGATCACTAGAAAACATATGATAAATCAGATCCATGGAAATAAAATTTGAGGTTAATAAGCTTCTCCTAAGAAGAGTGGCAGTTCAGATTTAGACAGCCAAGACAGTTAATTTTTCAGATTGGATACAATTAAGAACGGGGATTAAACATAGATCTTTTGGCTGTAGTTTTACCAAGGCGTACAAATTTTAAGGTGTAATGAATTCCTCCCCATGTAGTTTTACCAAGCATACAAACATAGATCTTTTAGACATGAAGAACACTGACAAGATGGACCACTTAACAGCTCTCTCTCTCTCTCTCTCTCTCTCTCTCCATACATAAATTTGAGCATCATTTTGTTGACGTCTTACAACCTTGAGTTCATTAAGTCTAGCATTGTCATATTCATTATCAATATCCTCAATATCTACAGTTAACTCCTAAAATGGAGGGGAATGAAGGACTGTGACTTTCTAAGATTTGTCACAACAGGCGCTGGCACTGTATGGACAGGAGCTGGAGGTGCAGACTGTGACAGAGGTGATCCTAACTGTTCTGCCCTAGTAAGCAAAACAGTTCTTCTGCTGAAGCACCCTTCATTTACAAGCATAAAGAAGATAAATGGTTGCATTATGCAAAAGAACACACAAGTCAAACCAAAAGCTTCCAGATTAAAAAATGAATAAAAGCATTCCCCAAACTATAAAGAACAAGAAAATACGTAAAAAAAACTAAGCAAAATTCAGTTATTGACAGACTGTGGGAGAAGAAGCTTCATACCCTGGAAGGAAGTTTTATATCCATCAAAATGTAATAAACACCACAAAAAAGGTTTGGTTTGAAGAAAATATTGTCGAAGAATAGAAAATAAAGACCGTCACAGAACTAGTTATGTTTATTAACAGGATCACTTCAAGACCAATGTAACACAGTCAGTGCCATCTCAATTTGAATCTAAACTCCTCCTCATTGCTTTACTGTTCTGCAATGGCTTCTCATGACAAATAGGAACTGCGATAGTGAGTTGGGGGAGTTGAAGGGCAGGGAACAAATTAAGGGGAGTAATTGCAAGGCACACTGATGCTATTGATTGTCTCAGTGCATCATCTGGACAGGTTCATTAAGTTTTACAGAGGGGAGGAAGGGAAAAGGCACAGGAACCAAATTGCAGAAGAAGCACACAGGAACATTACAAAAGGGCATTTATTATACAAGAATGAGTAGTCCATACCATCAAAGAAAGAAAATGAAAAACAAAACAACTAATTGATGCCAAATAATAAGACATCCTAAATCCATACCAAAATCTTACGACACTCAAGGTTCATCCAGTGAACATCATACCGATCTAAGAACCAAATGGAAACATCACTGGTCATATGAAAAACAGAAATGAAACAGCAGCTAATTTGGTCATTCATTAGAAATCTGGGCTGGCCAGACAGTGACAGCGCAGCCGGCATTCGCCGGAGAGGGAGAAAGGGGCACCCGAGACAGAGTTCGCCTCCCGTTTGCTGCTGCCTCTGACTGCCGCACTATGTGGCCAAGTCATTCACACGCAGTAGAAAAGGGCGACAGAAGTGAGAATGAGAGGGAGAGTGGCCTACTTGGAGAGGGGAACAAGAGAGAGAATGAGAGAGAGACACACACACTACCTTGCGAGAAAGAGAGGAACGGGAGGCTCGCAGCTGCACTGCTCGGGTGGAGTGGAGGCGTGGAACTCTGATGCGGAGGGGGAGAGGAGAATGGAGACGCGCCTGTGCGGAGGGGGAGAGGAGAATGGAGACGCGCCTGTTCTGCGTGTGAGACGATGAGAAAGAAGAGGGAGAGGCTGCGGCTCACTCGCGGCAGCAGGAAGGAAGAGAAGGAAGAGGCGCTCTCCGACCGAGCGTGCCATAACGGGCAAAACAAAATTTTCGGAAAAAAATTTCCGTCTCTCCATGTGGAAATTTTTTCTCCGGAATCGACCTCAACGGTCAAAAAAAATTTTCTCCGTTTGTTAGGATGGAAAAATTTTAAATTTTTGAATTTTTTTTCGGTAAACAGTGGATTTTCGGCTATATGGTTGTCCTAGTTCCTAGCTTTTTTTAGAGTTAGAGTCGAAACTGTTAAGGGACGTGTTAGGATCCACCGAACCCAAACCCAAGAAGTTGTTACAATTGGTGGTAGGGAGTTAAATCAAAAGGCAAAGGAAGTGGACTGCAACTGGGCTGCCAAGATTGCCATGGAAGTAAAAAGGGGGTTGAAGAAGACGAAGCTTCAATCCTTATGAAGAAAGAAAATCTAGGAGACAACAACCTTGAGAGAGATCTAGGTCAAGGAGAATGCTAAGAAGGAATTTAATGGGAGAGGGGCGAAGGAGAAGAGACAGCCAAGTTTTTGGAGGAAAGAGAAGGTTGTTCATGCCTATACTACGTTGAGTCAAGACGACAGACTCAAAGATAGTGAGCAAGAGAAGCCTACTAGGTGGGTGGCCATGGAGAAGGTTGCCTTTCTTTTTTCGCCAGAAAGGGGGCTGTTGAGAGAGTTGTTCATCTAGTAGGAGGTGTCCCGCCATTCTGATCGCTGTTTGAGGAAGCAACCATGGAATCAACGAGTACCCTAGGGTTTTAAAGAGTAGATCATAAAAAGCGAGTAACACAACCTAGGAAGTCCCCATGGCAGCAGGAGGAGATTGCAATGACACAGCCCTACATTCCTAGGTGACATACGGATCTCATCCTTGTGTGATGTTAGATGTGCTCCTTCTCTGGTACTGGGTCTTCAACCCTGAACCATCAGTCATTGGCTCACGTCTATTGTCATCCACACAAGTTGCACCGCCACCACTTCACTCACTCCTGCAGATGCGTTAGCGCTACAGCCCTCGCAGCCGGCTCAAGGAATCCGAGCCCCACCGTGCTAGTTCTGAAGTTGTTCGGGGTGCCTAAGTCACCTGAGTGGGGGGTGCAGTTACAGGTGTGGGTGCGGGATGCAGCACATCCCCCAAAACTTTCAGTGCGGGTGTGGATATATATATATATATATATATATATATATATATATATATATATAATTTCAACCAAAACTAAATAAAAACAAACAAAAATAGTTGGTTAAAATCAAATATTAATCATTAGTCATTAGAATCATAAGGATTTGTTAGACTTCAAACTCCTACAAGCACAAACAAAAAAAACTATAACTAATATAAAACTAATAAGTAATAACTATAGCCACAAATTGCGTTTTGGAGTTTTCAACAGCGAGGTTTTCTCAAGTATAATACCGTGAGCTTGAAAAAGATGAGAAAAAAACAATAAATACTTAAAAATTTAAAAAAAAAAAAACTAAAAATAGAGGAAAAATAAAATAAGTGAGAAACTAGTAACACAAATATCAAAAGATAGGTAGATTTGAGACAAATAAAAATAAAAAATGCAAAAAAAACTGTTTGGTATTAAAAAATTGAAAAAAATTAAAAAGTTAAAAAAAAGCAAAAAAAAACTCATATTTTTTCGTTCTCAACATTTTTTTCCAAAAAACATACATTTTTTGTGACTATGGTAGTAACTAATATATAACTAAGGAGCACCAGAAATTGCATATTTATTAAACTTTCAGCCCCATTCAGTCATTTGGTAGCATATAAACAGTAAACCCATAGAGGTTATAGGAATACTAGGGCATTCAGTGAATGAAGTCAGTCCTACACGCACCACAGAAAAATTAGTGGAAAGAGGAACAATAGGCTCGGTGAAAAGATAAACATAAGCATGGAAAAGTACGTCACTGATTCAACATAAAACTGATAAGATCATAAGAACAACACCGATTGAAGATTATGAAGAAGGCATTCAGTGAATGAAGTCAGTACTACATGCACCATAGAAAAATTAGTGAAGAGGAACAATAGGCTCGGTGAAAGATAAACATAAGCAAGGAAAAGCATAGAAAATAGGGCAGAAACAAGACAGTGAAATGAAGGGTACGTCACCGATTCAACATAAAAGTAACTGATAAGAACAACACCGATTGAAGATTATGAAAAGATTAATTAAGAAATTAGATTAGGCAACCACAATCTACAGTCTAGCCCTAAATGTTAAAGAATAAACAAGAAAAATAAAAAACCAGTAAACTTGATTTCGTTGGACGATTTGTCGCCGGAGTTGTAGCTGGACAACAGGCTGGCTGTCGCAGACACCAGAGCCCTGTAGCAGTCGTAGGAAGAGCACTGGCTGACAAGAGGCTGTCGCTACGCATTAGCTGGAGGTTGTTAAGCGATGGATGCACAACCCAGAGCAGCAGCACTTGAAACAAGATTTCCTAGATGAAACCCGCCGCTGGCCCATCGGGACTTATGAAATGAAATTTAAAAAAATAAATAAATTAAAAGTGAGGACGAATATGACATCCGTGCCTTTCGACCGTACCCCACTCATTTTTTACTCATTTTTGACCTGGATCAGGTCAGGTGTGTGTCCAGACATGTCGATGCCAAATCGGTAGGCCACACATACGCACATGCTCACACGCCCTTTTAGTGTGTCTAGGTTGCTTAGCTGGGTGCTATCTAGGGCGGTCATGTAGAGGGCACAGACAGGGATGGTCCCCATGTCGAGGCCTTTGTATAGACCAGCCACGCCCTCGAGGTTTAGGAGCATCATACTGGAGAGCTGCGTGCTGCTATGTCTTGGGAACCATAACCCGGTAGAACGTCGCCGAGATCCAAACCGTTCTCGACCCTAATGCTCTACCCTTTAAGGCTGGGCGTCAGGCCGGGCCGCCGTCGGGCCGGCCCGGCCCGGTACGGGCCGGGTTTGGGCCGGGCCCGGGCCCGAAAGGCCGGCCCGACAGTGGAAGCGGGCCGGGCCCGAGCTGAATAGCCGGCCCGACGGCGGCCCGGTCGGCCCGGTACGCTCCCCCTTCCCGTCTGGCCGTCTCCCTCCTCCTTCCCCTTCCCCTTCCCCTTCCCGCTTCCCGTCTCCCTCGAGTCCCTCCTCCTTCCCCTTCCCCTTCCCCTTCCCCTTCCAGTCTCTCCTTCCCCCTTCTCGTCTCCCTCCACCTTNTCTCGATTTCCTTTTCTCCTGCTATGGACCTGACAGCAGGGACATTTTCTTCAATCTTCTTGTTGCTGGAGAGCTCCAAGAGTGGGGAATAGCGTGAGAGTTGCAGAAGAGGCGATTTGTTGGGGTGGGGAACGAATAACAGAGTATTGAAGACGCAGGCGGCCTCCTCTCGCTCCTCCTTGCTGCCGGTTCATCCCGGTCGCAAAGAAAGCAGCAGCCGGAAAAGATGCACCTGGTTGGGAGGTTGTCTTCCTCACGGTGGCAGTGCTGAAACCCGAGAGTAGCAGAAGAGGCGGCGGCAGCTGCAAGCGTTGATCGGTCTATCAATGGCCGTGATGGTGGGAGATCCTAACGCGAGGAGGGGAAGACCGACTCTCTCTCTGGTTCGTTTCCCATTGAAGAAGATGAAAGGCGAAAGCTCCACCACCAGACGAGGAAGGAACGCCCGCGATGAGAGAGAAAATGAGGGCGAGAAATGAAAAAAGGAGAGTGCTCGGCCGGTTTTATACTTCATCGGGCCGGGCCGGGCCTAATTTTTTGTGGCCAGGCCCGGTACCCGGCCCGGCCCGGCCCGACAATGTTATCGGGCCGGGCCTGGGCCGGGCTTCAGGCCCGACGGGCCGACCCGGGCCGGCCCGGCCCGGCCCGATGCCCACCCCTACTACCCTTACCATCTTCCGACAGTCAAAAGGTATTTCCTGTCGAAGTCAAACTATCATGTAGTTTTTCCTTTAAACCGGTAGACCGCATGCAGCCTCCCAGATGGCCGAGCTACTCCGTCAACTCTGGTCGGATGTTGTCAAAGACGGAGCTGGATCCCACCTCTTTCTGATTCAACATTCATCCTTGGCAACCGAAGATTCTATCTAGATTGAAGATCACCCCCAAAAGCAGTATGGCTGCAGCCACCTACAATGAACTGGTTGTACTGGGAAAAAGCCGTTTCATCCCTTAGGGTGCGTTTGATGCGCCGGTTGAAATTTAACGTGGTAAATTTTTCTGGCAAATTTAACCTGGTAAAATTTTCAGGTTGGAATTTAACTCTCTTCCGATTTGAAGTCATGTTTGATGCACAGGGAGAATTTAACCTGGTACTTTTAACCTTGTTTGATGAATAAAGTACAAAAATTAGGAGATGATTTCAAGGATCGATAAAACAAGCATACATCTAGTTTGTTCTTTGCACAATCTCATATGGAGTTTGTTATGGATGCCCCGAGGTTTGACGCCTAGATGAGCATATGCCCTTTGCACAATCTCATTTAAAAATCATCACATTTATACATCAAAATCAACATGTTTATGCAATCCCACATCAAAATCAACATGTTTATGCACATTTCATCAAATTAAAATCAACACATTTATACAAGTCTCGTTCACCCAATTTTCCCCAATTTTCCCAATTCAGAAACCCTAATCCCTCGTTCACCCAATTTTCCCAATTCAGAAACCCTAATCCCTCGTTCACCCAATTTTCCCCAATTTTCCCATTCAAAAACCCTAATCCCTCGTTCACCCAATTTTCCCCAATTTCCCCAATTCAGAAACCCTAATCCCTCGTTCACCCAATTTTCCCCAATTTCCCCAATTCAGAAACCCTAATCCCTCGTCTCGTTCACCACCGCCCTTCTCATCCCCCTGCCGCCCACGTCATTGAACACCACAGATGGCAAGAACTGCTGGTGGAGCTGCCGCTGCGTCACCCACAGCTCTTCAGGTCCATCGACGTGAGCAGCACGATGTATCCAAGACCGCTCCCGCTAAAGAAAGCAGCAGAGAGAGCAGAACCACCGTGCTTGGACTGATCTCTTTGTGAGAAGAGCGGCGAAGGTGGGAGCGGAGCAGAACCACCGTGATTTTGGAGAAGAAGAGGGCAAGAGAGAAAGGGGGAAAGATCACCGAAAGAGGAGCGGAGCGGCGACGGCAAAGCGGCGAAGGTGGGAGCGGTCAAAGACAGTGAGCGAGGAGGAGCTGCGGGCGTTCTCGAGGAGGAGCTGCGGGCGGAGGGAGGAAATGAAGGGGAAAGTCGAGCGGGGGGAGGGGAAGAGTTTCGAGCGCGGGGAGATCCGTCGAGCGGGTCTCGAGCGCGGGGGAGGCTGTCGAGCGGGTGGAATTCCACCCGCCGCAGCTAAGATAGAAACGGGGTGGATTCCACCCCGTTTGATGGCGATTTCGTCGGGCGGGTGAAATTTCACCCGCCCGTACGAATTTTTCCGAATTTTTGGTTTTCACCCGCTGCATCAAACGTAGCCTTATGAAAGTACAAGAGGAATTTTAGCAAGCCCACACCTTGAGGACAAAGGTGTTTCTCCAAAGGGGGAACCACTGTTAGTAATCAGATCTAGGATACGGATCGGGTTTTGTAGAAAAGAAGAATGTAAATACTAGAGACGCTCATATACGTGGTTCAGCATTCATTTGCCCGAAAGGAGGAGGAAGCTCTTATTGAATGAGAATATTTCTTGCTACACTCGTTACAAGGTAGAGCACCATTTTATGGTGAGTGTAGATACCGTTACAAGGTACGAAACTTTGGTAAGAAATAAAGAGGAAAGGAAATCAATGAAGATGGCAACCATTGAAAGGGTAACCATCAAAGTTGGTAAGCCAGCACCAAAGAAACGTCCCCAAGGCAGCATCGACATCCTCATGAATTTAGGTTCCCAGTATATAGCTTCCTTCCTTCTATTAACCGCTTAACAGGTTTTATTAGGTCTGACCCAAATAATGCTTATAAATAGGTTGTGGGCCTTAGTTGAGCGGCATCACGAGTTTTGAGTGTCTCGCCCTCTAGTGAGGGAGAACTTTAATCGGGGATTAGGGTTTTAGTGGGTGAGTTTAGGGCTATGTCACCAGAGTGCGGGTGCCGGTGCTGATACGGGTGCCGGCGGGGCACATCTCAAAAATTATTGGTGCGGCGGTGCGGGAAGACTACTTATTATTATTAATTTATAATAATAATATATATAACAAAATTATCTCTAAACCACAAAATTATTCAATATCAAAATCAAAATTGTAATTTTCTCCATTCCTTTCTCTCTTAATAAGAAGGTTAGGTTTGGGGTCGGAGGAACGGGCGAAGCGCTCCGTTGTTCAATAACGAGTGTTATTCCTATAATAATTTTGGTTTTGGGTAAGTCGAATTGGATCAAGATCCAAATCCAAACCCAAACTCTATCACTCGCCCGACCATTTCAAAAAAACTTCAAAATTTTGAGTCAAAAACTTCAAAATTTTGACATTTGAGTGAGAAGAGCTCGGTTTTTAGTCCTGTATTGATAAAATCTGAAACAAAAAAGTAACATATAATAATGTTTTCGCTCCCCATTTATGTAAATTGGCGGTGGCAGACCTCGACGGGTGAGAAGAGCTAAACTTTTGAGACATTTTTTTCAGATGAACTTGGTTTGGATCTGGTTTCGGGTCGAAACCAGATCCAAACGTACCACGTACACGCCTCATCAGCGGATGAACTTGGTTTGGATCTGGTTTCGACCTGAAACCAGATCCAAACGTACCACGTACAAAGGTGCAGTTTGGGTGCGAATCTAGGTCGCACCCGCATCGCGTCGACGCGGGTGCGGGTCCAATTCAGCTGCACCCTGGTGACATTGGTTTAGGGGTTTCATCCGGTGCCTTGCACTTGTAACTAGCTTTGTTAGCCAGCGGCTAACACAATGTTTTAAAACTCACAGAGTCATTGACTTGGTTGACTTGGCTCGACTCGGTCACCTACCAAGTCAACCTAGTAGGGGACCTATTTGTATTGAAACTCGCCATAACACTCGGGTTCACTCAAACTCAGTTTGGCTTAGCCAAAACTAGTTTGATTTGGTGATAACCAACGATAAACTTTGTATTTTACTAACTAATTAATTATTACATTTACATTTTTTACATAAATATTCTAACTTATTGGAATGTAAGAATTTAAAAACTTGTTCATTTATTAAATTTTCATATTGCAAATGGAACTGTCTGAACACACATTGGCCCAGGTCAAAGGTGAGTGGGTGCGGTCAAGGTGCACGGGTGTCATATTTGTCCACACTTTTAAATTTTAATTTTTTTTTTAATTTCATTTCATAAGCCCCGACGTGCCAGCGATGGGTTTCATCTGGGAAATCTTGTTTGAGGTGCTGCCACTGCTCTGGGCTGTGCATCCATTGCTTGACAACCTCCAGCTTCAGCTCCTGCGACAGCCTCTTGTTCAGCCAGTGCTCTTCCTACGACTGCTACTGGGCCCTGGTGTCTGCGACAGCCAGCCTCTTGTCGAGCTACAACTCTGGTGACAACTCCAGTAACAGCCTCCAACAAATTTTATTTCTCCAGCAAAAATAAAATGAAATCAAGTCTACAGTTTTTTTTGTTTTTCTTGTTTATTCTGTAAAATTTAGGGCTTTACTGTAGATCGTGGTTGCCTAATTTAATTTCTTACTTAATCTTCAATCAGTGTTGTTCTTATGATCTTATCAATTACTTTTATGTTGAATCAATGATGTACCCTTTATTTCACGGTCTTGTTTCTGCACTATTCTCCATTCTTATGTTTATCTTTTCACCAAGCCTATTGTTCCTCTTTTCAGTTTTCACTAATTTTTCTGTGGTGCATGTAGTGCTGACTTCATTCACTAAATGCACTGTATTCCTATAACCTCTATGGGTTTACCGTTTACATGCTACCAAAGGACTGAATGGGGCTGAAAGTTTAGTAAATATACAATTTCTGGTGCTCCATCTTAGTTATATATTAGTTATTTGCTTCCTCAAAAACATGTTTTTTTCGAAAAGAACGTGAAAAAAACTCGATAAAATCTCTAACATTGGTATTAAAGATAGGGATTGTCGAATCTCAGTAAGTTTAATTTGGTTTTTGTGATGCCTGTAATAATCTCTCTCTCTCTGCACGTTCAGGCTCCTTTAACATGCTATTTTAGATTATGACGACGTGCAATTGTGTATCATGTCTCTTCAATATTTCAGCATGCTAGAAGATTAAATAAACATAACGACAAAATATAAATTTATTGTGAATGCCTGGAGAATGCTAGACGATATTAAAAAAGGAGGTTAAAACCTCCATTTTCAGTCGAAGGTTCCGAATGATCTGTAACAACACTCGACAAAGGCTCTAAAAAAATCAGACCTGAAAAAAAAAACCTTCGACAAGAGGAAGAAAAAGCCATGTCTAGGGTTCTGAAATAAATAAATAAACAAAATAATCAGAACCCTCATCGACGGTCTAGCCAGGGAATGCACACGTGCAAGAGTGACAGAGAGAAAACCACCTCCGCTAGTTTTCCGCACTTGGCCGGAGAGTATGCTGTTGCTCCTAGAAATCCTCTGTTGTTTGAGCGACTAATCACCACGACTGGCTTCGCCGGACCTTCTGATGCAGCCTGAGAAACCGCCGCTGCCTTTTTTCCGGCAGACCCCAAATAGCATTCTGTCCGACCATCGAAACTGGTTGGCTCACTTGTCTTGAAGCCCTCCATCACGGATACTCTTCTAGCAGAGCGTAAACCGAAGTTTGACTGTTGTTCCCTTTCCCGCACTGCATCCAGGATGCTGACACTCGCCAGCCGCAGCTCTGGTCGTTTTCCGTACAGCGACCCAAACCCCAGCAGAGAGGGTTTGCGAGGCGTTATTGCTGGCCAGCCGCAGCTCCAGCCGTCTTCCTTGCAGTGGCAGCAGAGAGGGTTTACAAGCGTTGGTGCTTGCCGACCGCAGCTATAGGCAAAGCCATGATTTTTTTCAGGGGCGGACCAAACGATCCAACGAACTGTAATATATATATATATATATATATATATATATATATATATATATATATATATATATATATATATATATATATATATATATATATATATATATATATATATATATGTTCATGAGCAGTTATATATGACATACTACTATACTGTGGTTTGCAAATACTAGTAGTAATGAACATATGTCATATATAATTGCTCATGTTATGAACATGATGCACAACCTGTTCTATGACATATTTTAATAATTGTTTGTGTCATTAGCACAAAGCACAATCTTTCCTAAACAGATAAGGTGCTCTATTTCTATTATAGTGACGTAGGTGTGAGCATAAAATAGGCATACAAATATTACAACTCAAAATGTAGTAAATAAATACATTTATAAACTCCAAAACAAAAGAATAAATATTACTTACCTAAGACAAGCAGTTTTGTATTCTTTCTATGTATCACAGTTATTTAGATTTAAATTTTTAGACCCTAAGCCAAATCCTAGACCCAAAACAAGTTCGCGACTAGTCGATCCAAAGTGAATCTCTAAACCCATGTCCGAACCCAAACACAAAATTCAAATTTAGAATCCAACTTTAAATGTGAGCTTCAAATCCAAAATCCAACTCTGATATCCAAATTAGATTCAAGCCCCAAGTTTAGCTCCAAATCAAAAATTTCAAACTCAAAACCTAAAATCGATATTAAAACAACAAAATTTGATGTTATTGAGCACAGTGCGTGCATAGGCCTTCCCTTTGTTTTATGTTTCGTTCTCGTGCTAAGTTGTGCTTTTGAGTTTCAATCACTCTCTAGAACGCATCAGTGACCAATTGAACCCAATCTGGTTTTAAAACGAGCCTCGAGTCACTCAAAAAGAAGTTGGCAACCCATTTGTAACAAAAACCATATGTTTTTTACACATTTTAAATAAAAAATTGTTTTATGCTTTTTATATAAACAACTTTTTTATTCTTAAATTTATTGTTTTGTTATTTAAAAAAATGCTTGCACATCGCGCGTCACGTGCGTGATCACTGTGCGTTCGACAGTGCGTTTGTTGATGTGCTAGGTGAAACATCGCCTGGTGCACGACAGTGCCCTGGCTGAGGCCTGCGCGTGCTCCATTTTGATGATAAAACCACCTCTTCGAGAGAGGGAGAGGGAGAGGGAGAGGGAGGGGGAGAGGAGGAGTGCAGGGGGAGAGGGAGAGCGAGAGCGGAGAGGAGGCGGGAGAGGGGGAGCGGAGAGGGAGTGAGGGAGACGGAGGGCGGGAGTTGGGCCGGGCCGGGCCGGCCAATCGGGCCCGGGTCCGGCCCGGCGGTGGCCCGGCCTGACGCCCAGGCTTAGCCAACATCCCAAATGAGTATTTGCAAGGCTAATAGCCAATCCCACTTAGTCAAAATGTATTAAAAAACATTTGAAAATCATTAAAAAATACTTAGAATTCACATGAAAATGTTGTTGAATTAAAAAAAAATGAAATTTTGTGTTTTGACTCCAAAATGCTCTATAAATATCCCCACAATCTTCTTCCTTAGGCATGAGTTAACCCTTGGGGGAACCTTTAATGTTTTCTCACATGAAGATTTAGAGTTTTCCCTTAGTTCTTTCTCTTTGTTTCTCTCTTTTTCTCTTCTTCTTCTCCAACCTTGAGAGCATGCTTCTTCAAGTTTCAACTCTTTACGAAAGCATAGAGAGATCTATTGGAGGAATATCTTCATCATCTTGGAGCTTCACCCAATGCAGCCTTAAGATCATATAAAAAAGGAGACCCATTCATAAAATCATCTATATTAGAGGTGTGTAGTCATTCTCTTGTTTTCATTTTTATTTTTATTTCTTCTTGCTACCTCCTTATGGCTGTGCAAAGAGACTCTAAAAATTTTCTATCCAAAATCGAGAGCTACTCTTGAGTGCACCGGTAGTATGAGCAAGGAGAAATAAATTTCATTTCTTCATCTATTTTTAAAAATATGTTTGTTATGTTGTTTTATTCATCATTTATGCTTGAAATGATATCCATGTGTGATAGATCAATTTTCTTTAATTAATGAGTAAATACACAGCAAGGATGAGAGTTTGATTTGAGATTTTTCTTCATTATTATGTTGATTTTGAAGTTGGGAATTGTTCAACCCAAGAAAGCTCTTCATGAAAATTTACACGTTAAAATGCATCTTAATGTCATTGTCACGTTTAGTTTATTTCTTAATCACCCAATTAAGGACCCCAATGAGTACTTTATTACATAGTTTGATTTTCTACCGTACTCAACAGTAGGAGAAATATATTCTTTTGTAACAAAACGAAATAATTATGATTTTATATTCATATATAAAATATTTAGAATAACGTTTCCAAAAGATTTTCAAAAGCAAATACAGTATCTAATGAGGTCGTGGAGACTTAGCCTAGGCTCTTCCATGGACCCAAGTTCCTCTCCGGTCTACATAAAAATTGAAGTCCAAAATCTACAAGTCATTTCTTGATTTCAACTTTCTTCAAGACAAATACATATTATATACGTATGCGTGCACATGATTTTCTATCTTTGTCTTTCTACTTCTCATATTCATTTATGAATTTTTGTATACATACGAATGAATTATATGTGTGTTCCATTTTTCCTCTCTATGATCTTTTGTTTCTCTCTTCAAGTTAAATGTCTTCTGAAGATCTTAGAAAGAAAGAAAGAGGAAATGATATATATATATATATATATATATATATATATATATATATCATTTCCTCTTTCTTTCTTTCTTTCTAAGATCTTCTTCTTCCTTTCTATTTGAGTTAATACTTTCTTTTCACAAGTTTTCATATACATATGTATATGTATATGCATATACATATAAAATATGTATAAAGATACATATCTCCCTCTCTTTTTAAATCTTTCATTTAGTGATCTTTAAAATCTCTTTTCTCTCTCTTTCTCTCTATGAAAGTATTTCATTCTTTTCCATTCTTTTGGTTATTTTTCTCCAAAGACTTAAAGTTTTAACTTTCTAATTGTCCACTCTACCAAGACCAAAAATAAAATAATGACCCAATATTAAAATTATGTTTGATAGTCTACAACCCTATTCTATTTTCAACAACTTTTTCCTTTTCATAAAAATACTTATGACAATTTTATAAATAAAAATGAAAAGCTTAGATGTATATGATGGTAGAAATGCTTTTAGATGAACGTCATGGTATGAATGAATTATTTCCTTCTAATCATGTAAGATCAATGCATTCATACATTCACATTTACTTAACATCACGAATAATCATAAGCACATTTCTAAAAGAATTTAAGGAAGATGAAATTGAGCTCCAACTGAGTAGTAACCGAATTAGAGCGAAATTTCAAACCTACTTAAATTCTTAAGAGAACACTAAAGTGACTTCGAAAGGTGAACTTTAAAAGGTCTCTAAATGATATTTGTAAAGATTTGTTAATTTAAAATTCTTAAACCAAAATGTTTTATACTTTCATAAGCCTTACTTCAATCATCATGCATGCACGTTTGGCTTATGTGCACCATTTCTTGACTCAAATAAATGTTGTTTTAAATGCTGGATATAGGAAGGGATGTGACTGAGAATCAATCAATTCTCTTTACACATAATATGAGTAAAACTTTTAAAATACTACTACAAAGAGATATTAGGCGAAATTTATACGTATTTTTTTTCTTCATCCTCCTTTGAGATGAGGACCAGATGCTATTAATAGACAAGTTGTTTATCAATATGAGTAGATTATTAAATAAGACTGAAAAAGCTGCAGATTATTTAAACCATCTGACTCTACAGTTGTATCCTTATTAACATACATCACTAATCACAAGATTTCTTCATCTATCACTTCCTTCAAGAACCTTTGTTTTTTTGTTTGAGACAAAATTAGCCCTTCTTCAATCTTCTTAGGTAAGGATCCAATGGCAAGGACAATGGTAAGTAAATCATTAAAGCATGAAGTGTTGACATAAAAAATCTCTTCCATGTCATTGGTGAGCCTTTCTTCAGATTGAACTGTCTGAAATGTGATATCTCATTTGCTTCCCTTTGATGATAATTTGATAACAAGACCATCCTCCAACCAAGATATTCTGGATTTTTGTTGTCATTTTTCTTTCCTCCAACTTAAGAAGATGGATGATCTTCTTTAGGTGGTTGGATTCTCTGTCTAGGGCATCATAGTCTTCAACTTCTCCCTCCTTTGGGCTTCCACTATTTGACTCTTCGGTTGACCAATCCTTTTAGAGAGGTCACAAGACCCTTATTGCTCCACTCCTGATGCCCTTCCCTAATTGCCTTCAACTTAGAGATGATATTAATCATAGGACAGCTACTATTTACATGACTACAACCCTCTTCAATGATTTCCCTGCAGCCTTTCATAGAATCTCGATAACTAGAATATCTAAATACTAATTTTCCATTGTATAGCTATGATTGCTTGAGATTTTAAGCACTACGGGATTATGTTTAAGTACTACGGGATTATGACCTGATGTCATACAAGGTGGCACTTTCAATGTAAACAACTAGTATCTACCATCTACCCATTGAGACAACACAAAACATCTATCCAATTTGCATATTACCTTCCCTTCATTCCTCCTATTGTCAGTCCACGTATATCTCCAATTAAAGTTAAACATTTTAACAAAGTCATTGTCATTAATGAAATTAGCAAGTGGAATGCAAGGCCGTAATGCTGGCTGCCTTCCCATCTTCTCAAGACCCCTCATGAAGTTGAAGTCACCCATACATAGCATGGGGCAGCTCAACCAGTTCATGTTTTGAGCTCAATTCACTAAACAGGTGGTGCCTCATCATAAAAACAGAATCCAAGTAGACGCCAACAAATCTTGGAAACCTTTCAAGTGATTTATCAGTCACATAAAGAAAAATCCAATATGGATGAAATTAACATTCCACCATATTGTCTCAAAACTCCATAAAATCTAAGCTTTTGCCCAATTACTAGTGATTTGTTTAATGGAAATCGAGTAACAATCTGAAAGTCTAAAATGAAGCTTGCACAAACTATCATTGATCAGCTTGGTATCAAACAATATGCATATATCATGCTTAACCTGATTTAACATGCGCAACAGATAGTGTTTTGGTATCTTGCCTGCTAAACTGTAAGCATTCAACAAGACATATTTTCTTTCTCTGTGTTGTTGAATTCTTATTGGAACAACACATGAGTAACCTTCATGTCTGCTTGAGCAGCAGTTATTCCATTTGGGCCTACCTGTTGCAGTTCAAGATTAGTATTGACCACTCCTTGACTACCATCCATCCCTTGGGGCAAGATATTTCATTCCATCTTTAATAGAGCGAGGGAAGGGTGGGGTGGTGGGGGAGGAGGCACTTGCAGACATCTTTTTCAACTTCTGACCTCTTTCTTTTGAGTGCTCTCTTCTTCTCTTGATTGGTGCTTTTCAATTTTTTCCCTTTCTTCCAAGTTACCTACCATTGCCAGGTCGTTGTCCACCACCATGCCACCTTGAAGAGTTGAGCACTTCATTCCCGCTTGCATGGCCTAGGCTAGGTTGTGATTTAGCTGGTCCGTTTCCAACTCATTCCCCATCGTTGTTGTGTCTTCTTTGTCCCCTCGAAAGAGTTTTACCTTGTTCTGACTCCATTCTAGCTTAGATGATTTCATCAAATTAGCCTCATCTTTTTTGCCATAAGGATTATCCACAACAATGGTTTCTTGATTATCAGTTTTTTTTTTCCCATGCCATCGATCCAGAGTTTGAAACCGATTAGTACACAACGTCATCTTTGGCATTGCATGCCCATTGGGGAGATTGTTTCTGGACTTCTCATTAGCCTTCACCTCCATAGGCAAGAAATATAGTGACTCGTAGAAGCACATTTCATGTGGTATCTAATTTTTGTCTCATATTCCACTTTATAATCTGGAGGGTACTCATCAGTAAAAAATAGTTTCACTTCTAGAACTAGACAAAACCCAAGAGAAGCCCATACTAACAATGTCTTTGGTGTATCTATCAGCTTTAATACAAGTAACCCCTATCAGATTAGTAATCAATCGAAAATGTGATGCTTCCATAGCTGGGCAGGCATGTCAGGGAGTTTTACCCAAAATTCAGACTTTGTTGTCAACCTCTATCATGCCCCAAAACCAGCAGTTTGTTATCAGCAACCGCCCCACCAATTCGCCATCTTCTTAGTTCCGTAGTGCAATTATTGTTGGCTTTGTTGGAAGTCCAGATAAAAAAAATCCCCTTTCCAACAAAGGTGAAGTAGAGAGAGTACACACCTGGCCACTAGATCGACATTCTCCTCTTAATTTGGCATGCACTTTTGGATAGTCATCCTTCTCTTCCACCATTCCCTCTCCCACAATCGATGCCCACGATGGTTGTGGGCAGGGGCAGAGCCAAGGACGGCTTCATGGGCTTTGTCCCCACCTCAAAAAAAAAAAAAAAAAAAAAAAAAAAAGGAATTTACATGTAAATTTTTAGAATTTTCACTTGCCCTATATAAAAAATTTGACAAATGATATTTTGGTTTTACTCAAACTTTAGAAACTTTAATTTGGTCCCCCTCATGAAAAATTTATGGCAAGGTAGGCCCACATGGGCCTTGTCCCCATCACAAAAAAAATTAAAAGGATTTACATGTAAATTTTAAAAAATTTCATTTGTTCTATATAAAAATTTTAAAAATGATATTTGGTTTTACTCAAAATTTAGAAACTTTAATTTGGTCCCCCTCATAAAAAAAAATTATGATAAGGTAGGCCTGTATGGGCCTTGTCTCCACCTCAAAAAAAAAAATCAAAGAATTTACATGTAAATTTTAGAAAATTTCATTTGTTCTATATAAAAAATTTGAAAAATGATATTTTGGTGTTATTCAAAATTTAGAAACTTTAATTATGTCCCTCTCATAAAAAATTTATAGCTTCTGTTGTGAAGGTTTTTACTAATATCACCTCTCTCAATGGCAGATCTTGGACTCTTAGGCAGTCCATCGCCCTTCTCAAGGACACAAGCCCTCCATTGAGGACAAAAAACTAAAACCCGACAATGAAACCCTATCAGGAGATCTTTCTACCTAGCATCAGTATCAGTTTCAACTAAAAAACGGAGTTTTTTCATTTGGGTAGTGTAAGTCGATCCTACATTAAGAATGATGGATTTCGTTCAAAAGTGGTAGTTCCCCTTTTTTTCTCTTTGGTATTTTTCATTTTTCAAAAGTAAAATTGTCATTTGAAAAATAATTTTATGACACCTTTGTGATTTTGTCCTTATAAGGGGGCTTGCAGACACAGTTCAATCCCATTGACAGTCTGGATTGAATGTGACCTGTTGGCTAACGCCGTTTGCGGGCCAGAGCTACTGGGCTGTGTCCTAATGTCTTCTTGTAATACTAATTTTTCTTGTTGAAGACTACTTGTCGTGCTGTCTAAATCAAGACGTAGATGGCTACATAATTTCCCACAGCTTCATTGTCTTCCTCTTCTTCGCCAATCTAGTAGTCTCACCATAAATACGTCTGATCATTTCTCTACCAAGGTGGACCGCGTCCATTGATCACTCCACAACGCAAGAAAGCTCGTGTTTGTGGGAGCATGTACTGAAGCGTATGGTGTTTAAGGAAAAGCACGAGGCGTTCATTGTAACATGTATTAAAGGTTATTCAATTAAAAAAAATTTGATCTTTTTTTTTTCTTGTATGAGAAAGAGAGAGTCTAATCATAATCATAACATTGCTCAAGTAGAGCAAAGCTAGGATTTTTTCCTTAAGGAAAGGGGCATGATACAATTTCCAAAACTTTCACTAGGGCCGAATGAAAATTTTTTGGAAGTTTTATATGATGATAAAATGGAGGGAGGGCTCCCTCAACATTGACCACTCAATGTTCCTCTGTTGATGAGGCTGTCGGTGGAGCTGGCACCATAATTTCAGATTGGGAAGGAACATTAGAATTCCATAGAATATTAATCCGTGCAAGCAGGAAGCCAAGAATTTGTAGTCTAGTTACATAATGAAGTGCGGGTTCAAGTATAAGAAAAATTCTGTAAAATGTTTTGCTATAAGTGTTTTTTTGTTTTTTTTTCTTTCCTTCTCAAACGGAAACGAGAAGAAAAAAGGATCGGTTGAAAGGAAAATACTGTTTTACAGTTTTACAGATTCATCAGTTGTTACTGGCGCAGAGAAACTATTTCTTGGAAACTTAATTACACCGATGTGCGAAGATGGGGGGATCTTGTCCGGCGTATATTTCGCTGCTCCAACATCTAGCTTACATCTGCTTCTAATGTAAGGTATCAAAAAAGGCCACTGCAAGAATTTTTTTTTTTTTTTTTTTTTTTTCAGAAGATCGAACTCAGCCAAAGGCTTACCGTTATATCATGTAAAATGCCAACACCGAAAGCAAAACAATCAAATCAAACAGAAAGCTGTTTGCCAAAAAGGTTAAATTTTTTCTCCGGATCTTCGAAACGCCGCCGCTAGTGGTGTTGTTCTGACCGCCGCCGCTGGCGGTGGTGTTCTGATCGCCGCCACTAGTGGTCGTGTTCTGCCCGGAGAGGAGATCCTGGGTCTTCTTTGACTGAAGGTTGACGCCGGTGACAGGATGAATGGAGGGAGCTCCGCCGGACACGGGACCGGTCTGCCACACCAGATTCACGGTGGAGTTTTTGGTCGGCAGGGTCAAGGTCGCAAAAAGGATGATGTCTTTGCCGGACAACTGGCCGGCGAGGTTGGAGACGGGGAAGCTCAGGCTCTCGTTCTGCATGGAGAGTTGGTAGCTGCTGAGGTTGGCGGTTAGGACGTTGACCTTGCCGGAGACGACGTAGCCTACGATGGCCTGCGAGCCGACCATGCCCGTGGCGGTGGGATTGATGGCCCAGGCGACCCAGCCGCCGGTGGAACCAGGGGTCGCCCGGTAGGCGATGTCGAGGGTACCATTGGAAGGGGAGTAGGTCCAGTGGAGAAAGGCGTCGAGGACGGGGAGGTCGAGGCAGTTCTGAAAGATCTTGCCGGTGAAATTCTGCGACTTGCAGATAGTCTGTCCAGAGGAGGCGCAAATGAGGCAAGCCACAGCGCAGAGGAGGAGGAGCGACCGATAAGTGGTCGAGTGAGCCATTCTCGATGATGGGCAGCTTCTCTATTGGAAGAGGGAGACTTCTGTTGCATTCGTTTGTTGGGAGGGAGGGGTTTTTATAAGCGGGGGGACTCGTTACTCACGGTCAAGTGGGACTTGGCTGGTCTCCCTCTTCCTTTCCGATGGTAACATTCATCTTTCGTGTGGTGAAGGGATGGAGAAGGACGTCCACCAAACTGGAGCGTTCCCATGGTTTTTTATTGCTGGTATGACCAGGTTCGTGTAAATAATCAGTTCATGGGAAAGCTCCCATTATGATCGTTTATTTGACACATTTCGACCGAATTTCATATACTTCATGAGACAAATGTGAGTGGGAAGGGTAGTTGACACAGCCATCATAATATTCACCTTTTTTAAAAGGTGAGGTGGATCAAGATGCTCACCTTTTAAAAGGTGAGTTGCCGCTTTAACCACAGCTACGAGAAATTTCTCGCCGCGATCTTCTTGCAATTTCCTTGACTCGATGTCAGCCCTTGCGTCGTTGTTGTGATCTCCTGTGCATCAATGACATTTACTACAGTATGACGTTTCGCTCTGCATCAGCAGAAACCTTAATAAAGGTTTTTTATTGACATTTTGAACGTTTTTCCTGATTCCTTTTAGGTGTGAACAGAGACCCTGCGTTGCGTTCTCGTGGGTGGTGGGCACAGCTGCGTTGAAGATCAGTTTTGATACTTTCCTATTTTATGGCTAATGTCACGCAAATCCACGGCATCGGGAAAGCCAGTTGTCTTGGAACGCCTGCACGCGTGCACCTTGCGCCATTCATGCCTCGAACAATCTCTTTTCAACTATGTCAGTGTTGCATCAACCATGTGTCATGGTCAGACCAAGGGCTGGGCGTCGAGCCGTTTCCGCCCGACCATCAAGGTCCAGCCTTGAGCTCGGTCTAACTCAACTCAATTTTTTAATTTAAAAAATATTTAAAATATATATATATATATATATATATATATATATATATATATATATATATATATATATATATATTGACAAAGTCCAAGACCTAGCACGAGATGTTATGGGGCCCGGTTCGATGCTTTTTTTTCTTTTTTCTTTTTTTCCTGCTGGGCCAGGTATTTGAAAAATCTCGGTCCACACGTTCCCAACCCGATGCACACTCGTATTTTTATATTGTTTTGTTTTGAAGGACAATGTCACTTTTATTAATAGGCGTCCGCTTACAAAGTAATCAGTGAAAACTATTTGTCTCAAGATCTTTGTGGGATATGTTCACATCCTGGTTCTCTCATTTGGTGGGTAAGCTCATTATAAAATATTGCAAAAAATACTCGTCTCTATTAATTGTCATATTTATTTAATTTGGCTGGATAAAACTGGGGCCAAAAATCCGAAACTTGCTTTAGCTAGAATATCATTGAGTAGCATCTTCCATATCGTAATGAGCCTTATATGGATTTGCTTATTAGGGTTATCGCGTAAGGCTATCCGCCGGCCTATACTTTTGTTGTTTTTCATTTTAGAATACATAAAAATAATTTACTCTTATTATAATAAATATTTTATTTTGTAAATTTAAAGTGTTGTGATACAATGATACTATACATATCGGCTAATATATGTGTACAAATCACCACTACAATGGGAAGGTAGTCGCCCTACCTCCGCTTGTGAACGACCACAAGGATTGTTGTGAGAAACGCTTGTTGAAAGGGGGCGGCCAATGAGAGCCAACTCAATGTTGATTCGAACTCGCTTGATTAAATTCGACTCTAAAATAAGTGGGCATGGAAAGAACTCCTGACTGGGGCTTTCAGGCAGGCGATCGAAGCTGTAAGGGTGAGTGCGTGAATCGGAGTTCGCTGCTAGTCCTTGCCTTCTGTAGGAAATTCGGTGATCTGCCGAAGTATGTTTCGTGCTTTCAATAGAATTTGGTTTTGGCCTCACATCTTATGTCCAAGTCAAGGATCGAAACCATTTTCCATCATTTCTAGTTCCATCTTCACCATGGGATATTTTGATAAAGATGTGAAAGGACTTGTTTATTTTCAACCTTGTTCAGTCAGATTTGCTAAAGAAATCTTAATCCAATTTATGAACCGGATTATAAATTTGTCATATATTCATGCATGTGGCACAACAGGATTGGTATTGATGGTTATTTATGATGGATAACGGCTGGTGGATGTATGTTTTAAATGGAAGGTCATCCATGGTTGGTGAAATCTCTTCCAAAATATGATATGGTGCCTACCTACTTGCACGCGTTGTAGTGAATGTGACCGAGTTTCGGTAAATTGCCACAAGGCAACCCGTCCGCTGCTGAGTTAGTAAGCCCATTTGCAAATTTGACTACACTTCTATTTTTACAGTTCAATCATACGCTGAACATGAACTAGAAACAAGTCTTAACTTTACCCAACTTAGGCCTTTTCTATTGTGGTCACTAAGGTTCACCAAGCACATTAAATCTGTCAGCTGGATCCAGCATCAAGTCGACAGTCCATACTCACACACATGACATGTGACCGGCAGGGGCACCGTGTCAGGAGCGGGTGCTGGCGGGGCCGTTGGCGGATCGAGGATCCTGCCGATTGATTGTGCCTCGTATATTTCACAATAACTCTCCCCCAAACATCACTGTCATTCATTTAGTTATCAGTGTACCAAATTAGTTACTATGGATGTCAATATATCAGATTTGGATATGAAATCATATCAGATTTGTTACAATTTGAAAATCAGCCAAATTCAGTTCAAAATTTAGATACAGATTTGTATATGAATGTAAAATTTGGATTGAGATTGTAAAATCAGATTTGATTCAGATGTGACTTTTTTTGTTCGTATTCGAATCCGAGTAAATTTGTCTTCAGATTCAGTATGAATGTAACAAAAAACAGATTTGGATCGGATTCAGATTATAAAATCAGATTTTGGATTCTGATATGACTTTTTTTCGTATTTGAATCCTAATATATGAACATCCAAAATCTGATATAACTTAAGGTATATCATCTTCGAACCCGATCTACTGGTCTCTGTTCATCCTATTAATAAAGACTCGGGGAAATAAGGGCAGAGTCGTCGATGGCTTGGCCGGCAGTCCGTGATTTCGAAGTTGAGAGAGGAGACCTAGGTTCGAATGATTATCAGTTTCAATGAAACCATTGTTTGTTACTAGCAAGATGGTAATTCTTAGCGAAGCATTGTCATATTGGATGACTATATATTAATCAACTGGAGAGCTGCATGGTATATATTGGGTGTGAGCAATGCAAAACTTCTAGTAAGTGTGCAAAATTAAGAGATAATGTCACACTAATTACAAAGGATGTGCCCAGTTGAGCCAGTTATGCTTGAATTAACAAGGGGGAAATAGGTGGTAATATGGGTTGCAAAAAAAAGTAGTGTTAAGATGAAGACCTCGAGACAGGTCTCAATCTTGTCATTACATGTTCTCAAAGATTTTTCATGGCCCTCTATTGAAAGATCTAGTGAGATGGTACTAGTTTTTGGAAAGTAGCAAATTTAAAGATGAGAGAGGACAATCACCCCTCAGTCATGAATTAGCCAGTGGAGAAGAAGTTAATTTGAAAGAAAAGGTGGATCAAATATCAATCTTTTTATTATGAAAGATAATCTTTTCTTAGTGTGAAAGGACCTCTTAATTGAAGGAGTGAGCATGTGAATATGAACTCACATGAAGTTTTTCTTCCAAGAAGCCCACCTATTTATCAAGTAGTCTAGGCTTTAAAGGGTTTCTCATTAAATTAAAAAATTAAGTGAGATTATTTTTCTGGTCGTTGGGGGTAAGATCATCAAGGGTACATTATTCACCTTCGAATCAACTTTATCGAACTCGACTTAACTAGTTTGGCTGATTGAACTGAGTTCATGTGGTTGAATTCAGATTCAAGCCCGGATTGAGACTATTTTGTAAAACCAATTTTTTTACCAACTAGCATATGGAATAAGGATCAACATTCCGGCGTAATCGACTTAACTCTTCATTGGATCTTTAATAAGATATCATATATTTGGATTCAAATTTAATTACAGAACTCCTTCTTCCTTCATATCGCACTTTAATTTTTAGTTTTTACATCCTCAGCTGCTTAATTCGACCAAGAAAACCTTCAACAACCGGTCAACCACTGAGAAATTCCTTTCCCACCACCTCCATTAAAAGAAAGAGAGAGAGGCATGTCAGCCACTTCAAGTCGTAGAGACAGAGAGAGAGAGAGAGAGAGCCATCTTCCTGCTAATGGCTTCCAGCACCCAGATGATCTTCTTACTCAGCATTGTTGGTGCTGTCATCTCCGCGGCGTCCGCATGCTGCAAGTCCGAGAGCTTCCACAACAGGCGCTACGCCCGCTGCACCGACCTCCCCGTCCTCAACTCCTCCCTCCACTGGACTTACTCCTCCGCGGACCACTCACTCGACATCGCCTACAGGGCTCCCCCCGCCGCCCCCGGCGGCTGGGTGGCCTGGGCCATCAACCCCTCACGCCTCGGCATGGTCGGGTCCCAGGCCCTCGTCGCCTACGTCGACCACGGCAAGGTCACCGTCTTCACCACCTCCGTCGACAGCTATGGCCCCTCCATGCAGAAGATGAGCCTCAGCTTCCCTGTCTGGAACCTCGCCGGAGAGACGACGCACGGCGCCGACATTGTCATCTACGCTAAGCTGCGGCCGCCGTGGAAGAACACCACCATCAACCAGGTGTGGCAGAGCGGGACGTCGGTAGCCAACGGAGTTCCGCAGATGCATCCCATGGTCCCCGATCACTTCCGCTCCACCGGCAGACTGAACCTGCTCTCGGGCTGATCACAGCAGCAACGTGACGATGACAATGCAGAGAGAAAAATGGTCTCTGTCCAGCGATTCTTGTCCTAGCTAGTTATTTTCTGCTCCTTCGTTTTTTGTGGGAAAGATTATATTTTCTCAGGAATCTGCTTCGTCTCTCTTGTTTCATCTGTTGGGAATTGTGATCTGTGTTGCGAATGATGTGTTTGCACATAACGTTTTCCTCCTAAAAATGAGTTCATGCAGATATTCTAGTTCAATTCACAGCATAAAATAGTTTATTGGGTGCATCCCTCAACTTCTTCAAGTGTTTCCCTTTTTCCTTCAATTTAATTCACCCAGCAAGTGTTTCCCTTTTTCCTTCAATTTAATTCACCCATGGCTGCCACCATGGCTGGTTCGTTTGAATTTCTTTAGGCTGCGTTTGATTGCAAGGAAAAATTTAACATGATAAATTTACCACGGTAAATTTTTTTGATGGCTCGTTCGTTTGAATTCCCTTAGGTTGGGTTTGATTGTAAGGAAGAATTTAATGTGGTCAATTTACCACTGTAAATTTTTTTGAAAAAAAATACAAGATAAAACTTAACCCTCTTCCAATTTGAGGTCATGTTTGATTGCAGGGAAGTTTTTTACACGGTAAAATTAACTGTGTTTGGTGCGCATTATAAAAATTAAGAGAAACTTTTTTCTTGACCGTTAGAAATTGTTGTTTTATAGTTCTCCTCAATAGAAATTTATTTGATCCACCACCGAAACATAGCAAGAAGAAGCAAGAGGCAATCTTGCATCTCTAAACTAATCCACGGTCACTGCTGAAGCAAAGCATGAAACAACCAAGAAATGAGAACAAAGCCCAACATGAACCAAAACAACTAACAACTTTAATCGGCAGAAAAATAAAAGCTCCAAACAACTGAAAGTGACAATGAAAAAAAGTACAAATATGAACCCATCCGGACATCAACTAAAATCCGCAATGAAAAAGGGGCAAAACGAAATCCCAAATCAACAATCAAAAGAGGCAAATTTAAGTCCCCAAATCAAGAACCGAAATGGGCAGATGCAAAGAACCAAAGAAGAAGAAGAAGAAGAAGAAGAAGAAGGGGACGTGGGTGAAGGCGGCTACATGGGGACGAGATGTGAAGTTGGTTGCTTAGCGACGAGGATTTCTTCAAAAGGAGTCGGAGTCAACGGTGTGTTATAGTCGTAATCCCCTAATAAGAATGCTCAACAACAATAAAAGATGCCAAACCAACACAAAATGCTGAAAATTGGAATCACAGGGCATCGAGCATAAAATTAAATTTCCAACACCAATATTGCAGCAATATATATCAAAATATATGCTAAAAATGCAGAAAAATAGGAGACCAATTTACGTGAAAAACCCCCAATAATTGGGTAAAAAACCACGAGCAAGAGAGACTTATATTTATACTTCAAAGAGGCAATACAACTACGTTGTTCTTCTTTCAGAGAATAGCATAAATCATTCTCAAGAATGAATGCACAAGAAAACGACAAGAAAAGAAATCACTGTATGTTCTTCTTTTATTTCCCTTGTTTTCTTCAATTTCTCTCTCTACGCTTGAACTCACACGACTGTCCAAACCCACAACCGTGCTCTTCTTCCTCTTTCCTTCTTACCTTCCTTCTTCTTCTTCTCCTTCTCCTTCTCCTCTTGCCGTATGCAGCCACAAGAAGTTTCCCTTCTCTTTTTCCCCAAAAGAGAAGCCACCGAAAGAGAGAAAACGAGAGAGGCGTAAGAGGGAGGGGCACCATCGGGTGCCCTCCTTTCTCCCGCCCATCACTTAAGTGATGGGCCGGGTCGGGTCTTAAGGCTGCACCCGACCCAACAAACTCCCCCTCCAGCCTCAAGAGATGGATCATACCTGCAAAATGAACAAAATACATTGCCTTAAAGGCAGTCATCTCAACTAAGTTTCTACACATGTCATGTTTCTCCTTAGGTAGAGACTTCGTCATCATATCTGCAAGATTCTTCTCTGTCTATATCTTCTCTAACTGAATCAGTTTCTGCTCAAGCACATCACGAATCCAATGATATCTGACACCAATGTGCTTGGCCCTTGAGTGAAAAACTGAATTCTTCGCTAAGTGTATAACGTTTTGGCTATCACAATGCAACACATAGGTCTTCTGACTAAGCCCTATATCATGAAGAAAACTCTTCATCCACAACAACTCTTTACAAGCTTCAGTTACTGCAATATATTATGCCTCTGTAGTGGAAAGAGCAACACACTTCTGCAACCTGGACTGCTATGATACAGCTCCCCTTGCAAAAATAAAGACATAACCAGAAAGAGACTTCCTAGAGTTCAAATCACATGCCATGTATGCATCAACAAATTCTTGTATCTCTGGATTAGATTCACCAAAACATAAACAATAATTGAAAGTACTTTTCAGATACCTTATTATCCACTTCCCTGCTGCCCAATGCTCATTGCTTGGATTTGACAAGAACCTGCTAACTACACCAACTGCATAAGCCAAGTCTGGGCGGGTGCAAACCATAGCATACATGAGACTCCCTATTGTGGAGGCATAAGATACATTCTCCATTCTTTCTTTCTCATCTACTGAGGATCGACATTGTTCATTTCTCAATTTAAAATGTGTTGCTAAAGGTGTACTTACAGTTTTGGCAACTTTTATGTTGAACTTGCTAAGCACCTTCTCAATGTATTTCTCTTGTGATAACCACAACTTCTTGGTCTTCCTATCATGAACAATCCTCATGCCTAGCAATTGTTGTACTGGCCCCAAGTCTTTCATATCAAAGAACTTGTCCATGTTCTTCTTCAATTGGCTAATCAATTGACAGTCCTGTCCAACAATAAGCATGTCATCTACATATAACAACAAGATAATGAAGTTACCTGATGAGAACTCTCTGATATAGACACAATGATCTACATCCGACCTGTGATACTTTTGATTTATCATAAAAGCATCAAATTTCTTGTACCACTATCTAGGTGCTTGTTTAAGTACATACAAGTTCTTCTTTAACTTACAAACCAAGTGTTTCTTCCTGACAACCACAAAACCTTCTGGCTGTGTCATGTAGATTTCTTCATCTAGATCTCCATGAAGAAAAGCAGTTTTCACATCTAACTGCTCCAACTCCAAGTCTAGACAAGCCACTAAACCAAGTATTAACCTGATAGATGACATTTTAACAATATGAGAAAAAATTTCATCAAAATCAATACCTCTTTCCTGCTTGAAACCTTTCACTACTAACCGAGCTTTGTATCTCAACTTGCCTTGACCTTCATTTTTAAGTTATCCACTTGTGCAACACTTTCTTACCTTTTGGTAGCTCTACCAAATCAAAAGTGTCATTCTTATACAGAGAATTAATCTCTTCCTGCGTAGCTTTAATCCATTCATCTTTATGCACATCATCTTGCACCTCTACATAGCATTCTGGCTCTCCACTATCTGTAAACATAATATATTTATCAGTAGAATATCTAGTAGATGGTATACGTGTTCTTTTACATCTTCCCAATTGCTCCTCAATTGGTTCTGAATGAGAATGAAGCTCCCCCTCCAACTCATGCTCATGATCATTTTGAGTCTCCATAGGGCTGACATCTGTATACTGCTCATCTGCCTCTCTTTTCTCTTCATCTACATCTTCATTAGTCTCACCATGCTCATATGAAAGTTCTTCAGATTCTGCATAGGTTGGCTCATGAACACTACTAGCATTCACACCTGACTGTTTGTCACCCATGACATCTTCAACCGTCTGATCCTCTCTGAAGACAACATCACGACTCTTGTAGATTTTATCATTCTTTGGATCTCATAAGCTGTAACCAAATTCATCATCTGCATAACAAAAAAATATTAGAGGAATAACTTTTTCATCAAGGTACATGCATAAAAGCTTTGCAACCAAAAACTCTGAGGTGATCATACTTAACCTCTTCATCTAACCAAACTCTCTGTGGAATATCTCCATCTAAAGGCACTGAAGGTGACCTGTTTATTAAATAAACTGCAGTACACATTGCCTCTGCCCAAAAATACTTAGGCAACTTAGAGCTAGATAGGAAACTTCTAACTCTCTCAATTATAGTCTTATTCATCCTTTCTGCAACTCCATTATGTTGTGGAGTATAAGGAAATGTCTTTTCATGTCTAATATCATGTTTTAGACAATAATCACGTAAAGAAGATGCTATGTACTCACCACCATTATCTGTACACAGTCTCTTCATCTTCTTACCAGTCGCACGCTCAACCGCTGCATGAAAAGTCATGAAGATTCTACTTACTTCACTTTTACTTTTCATTGTAAAGGCCCACACCTTCCTAGATGCATCATCAATAAATATAACAAAATAGGATGTTCCATCTTTAGATGTCACATTTATAGGCCCACATACATCTGAATAAACTAAATCTAATATATGTTTAGTTTTTGAAGAACACTTTTTTTGAAAGAGACTCTATGCAACTTACCAACCAAACAATGATCATATGGAGATATCTGTGCACCATCTGCCTTTGGTAACAAATTCTTCTTGGTGAGCAAGTCGATTCCTCTTTGACTCATGTGACCTAACCTCTTATGCCACAAATCTGATGAAGAACCACCAATAACTGCATTGACATCCACACTACTGATTCGAGACTTCATCCCATACAAAGAGCCAAATCTGTCACCTCTAACCAACACTAGTGCTCCCTTGGTCAGTTTCCAACCTGTTTGACTGAACGAAGTACAATATCTATCTTCACCTAGTCTTCCTGCAGAAATCAAATATCTTTCTCAGATCTGAAACATGTCTCACATCTTTCAAAGTGAACTTGCATCATGTGCTCGTCTGAATGCAAACATCTCTTATCCCAACAATCTTTGAAGTGTCACTGTTGCCTATGTGAACTACTCTAAGATCACTTGCTCTATAAGATAAGAACAACTCTCTACATGGTGTGGCATGATATGATGTTCCTGTATCTAAAATCCATGTAGAATCATCATTTTGAACTGTAAGACAATCATTTTCTTCAGATAAAAATAACACTACCTCATCATCTGAAGCAACTGCAGTGTACTCTTTTGGCTTCACATTCTCTTGACTCTTCTTTTTCTGCTCTTTTTCTTCTTTCCATTTTCTGCAATCAATCTTCTTGTGCCCTGGAATACCACAATGAAAGCATTTATCTATCATCTTGGGTCTTGATTTAGACCTAGAGTTTGATCTGTCATGCCATTTGTTACGGTTCTTCTGTCTGCCATCACTAGCACTTGTGAACTAGTAGCACCAAGAGACTTTCTCCTTGTTTCTTCATTTAGAATGCTGCTGGTTACATGCTTCATCGTAAGCACACCATCTGGAGCGGAGTTGCTCAAAGAAACAACTAAAGTCTCTCAACTGTCGGGAAGAGAACTGAGCAATAAGAGTGTCTGTAACTCATCGTCTAATATCATTTTCATGACCGACAACTGATTGATTATGCTATGCACTTCATTCAAATGCTCTAACACTGGTTTTCCCTCTTTAAGTTTCAGATTTACTAATTGTCTAATCAAGAAAACCTTGTTCCCAACTATTTTCCTCTCGTAAAGATCATGCAACTTCTACCATAACGACTTCGCACTCGTCTCTGCGGATACCAAATGAAAAACACAATCATCTAACCATTGTTTAATGGTGCTAATAGTTTTTCTATCCAATAACTTCCATTTTTCATATGTCATATTCGCTGGCTTCTGGTTCTCAATGGGTGCATATAGGTCTTTACAATACAACAAATCTTCCATTTTGGCTTTCCATATGATCCAATTGTTCTCATTTAAAGAGACCATCCTAGTGAGGGTCGACTTCATCCTTTAATAAGAATGCACACAACCAACCTGGCGCTAACCTGTCTCTGATACCACTTTGTTATAGTCGTAATCCCCCAATAAGAATGCTCAACAACAATAAAAGATGCCAAACCAACACAAAATGCTGAAAATTGGAATCACAAGGCATCGAGCATAAAATTGAATTTTCAATATCAATATTGCAGCAATATATATCAAAATATATGCTAAAAATGCAAAAAAATAGGAGACCAATTTACGTGGAAAACCCCCAATAATTAGGTAAAAAACCACGAGCAAGAGAGACTTATATTTATACTTCAAAGAGGCAATACAACTACGTTGTTCTTCTTCTAGAGAATAGCATAAATCATTCTCAAGAATGAATGCACAAGAAAACGACAAGAAAAGAAATTCTTTTATTTCTCTTGTTTTCTTCAATTTCTCTCTCTACGCTTGAACTCACACGACTGCCCAAACCCACAACCGTGCTCTTCTTCCTCTTTCCTTCTTGCCTTCCTTCTTCTTCTTCTCCTTCTCCTTCTCCTCTTGCCGTATGCAGCCACAAGAAGTTCCCCTTCTCTTTTTCTCCAAAAGAGAAGCCACCGAGAGAGAGAAAACGAGAGAGGCGTAAGAGGGAGGGGCACCATCGGGTGCCCTCCTTTCTCCCGCCTGTCACTTAAGTGACGGGCCGGGTTGGGTCTTGAGGCTGGACCCGACCCAACATGGTGAAGGCGGAAGGGATGGGAAGGCAGCTGCTTGGGGACGAGAAACACCATGAGTGAGGAAGATAGAGAGAGGGGAAGGGGAAGAAATAGGGTCAGATACAGAGATAGAGAATGAGATGACGTTGCAGAAGTAGGAAAACGTTGCCAATGGAGCCGAAAAACATACAGTTGTCACCGTCAACGTTCGGGAACCCTATGGCTGCAGCGAGGCAGTGGTGAAGCATTTATCATATGTGGTAGAGACGAAATGGGTAGATGCAAACCCCTGAATCATAGACAACGACGAAGAAGATGGCAGCGTGAAAGGGCGGGTGAAAGTTCACCCTCTCAAATGTTCGACCTGTGAGGTTGGACTTTTGAGTGGGTGAACTTTCACCCGCTCGGTTTAACGAGAAACGGGTGAAAGTTCATCCTGTTTGATACGTGAGTACGGCGGGTAAAATTTCACTCGGCCGTACAGTTTTTTCCAGGGTGAAATTTCACCCAGCCGTACAGTTTTTCCCCTTCCCTCTCGTTTTATCTCTGCAATCAAATGCACCCTTATCTCTACAAATATTTTCATTAACAACGAGCAAGACTAAAAAGACTAAAGTGCCCTTACATAGGGGAAAATAAAAGAACAACAATGGGATTTCCTTATAAAGACAAAATTGGAAAAGTAAAACAAAAGTTATTTAAAGAAAACCCATAGAAGGTGAATACTTTGCACTATTTCAAACAAATCTTATTAAGTGTTCTAATTTGGCTTAATTAGATCCATTTTGTTGAATTCAGATTCATAATCAAATTCCAACTATTTCTTAAAACCGATAATATATCTAAATACGATAGGATTAGACATTTATATGTAACTGGATTAGATATTTAGAATCCAACATTATATATAATTGAGTACTTGGCCCGATGACAGTTGATAAAATTGTAAAAACACACATTATCATTTCCCATTTAATCCTCTTATGACAGCTTTGCCTTTTTAATTTCTCTTCTCTCATTTTACTGGGGCATGAAATGACTAAAATACCCCTAATCTGTCATGTGAAAAAAAAAAAAGAAAAAAAGAAAACTGTTCACGTTTGAGGACGGAAGATTAAAAGTGAAAAAAGGTAAATGTCCTAAATATCTATTTTCTTTTTCAGAAATAGTTAAAATGTCCGCAGATTCCCTTTGCCGGATATACACTAGGGTGATGCCCTCAACCCCGTCTACTTGCACTGCTGGACCTCTCCTCCACCGAGTCCATTAAAGAGGACATAGACTAAGTCAGTCCATTCAAACAGTGAGTCCTTTTCCACCGCTTCCTTTATATAGAGAGGGAGGGAAAGAGAGGGAGAGCGCCACCTTCCCCTGAAAATGGCTTCCACCACGCAGCTGCTCCTTTCACTCTGCATTGTGTGCGCCATCATCTCCACAGCATCTGCTGGATGCCAGTCTGAGAGCTTCCGCAACAGGCACTACGCCCGCTGCATTGACCACCCCGTCCTCGGCTCCTCCCTCCACTGGACCTATTCCCCCTCCGACCACACCCTCGACATCGCCTACAGGGCTGCCCCGCCGGCCCCCGGCGGCTGGGTGGCCTGGGCCATCAACCCCGCCCACCTCGGCATGGTCGGGTCTCAGGCCCTCGTCGCCTACGTCGACCGCGGGAAGGTCAACGTCTTCACCACCTCCGTCGACAGCTACAGCCCCTCTATGAGAAGGACGGCACTCAGCTTCCCCGTCTTGAACCTCGCCGGAGAGACGACTGCCGGCGGCAACATCGTCATTTACGCCAAGCTGCGGCTGCCCGGGGGAGGCACCATCATCAACCAGGTGTGGCAGAGTGGACCGGTCACCAACGGGGTGCTGCATATGCATCCAATGACCGGCGGTCACATGCAGTCGACCGGCAGACTGAACCTGCTCTAAGGCTGAGTGGAACAACGTGACGATCATAGCTCCGGCGGATGTTGTTTTCCTAGTTCTTTCTACTTTTTTTCTTTTGTTGGGAAAGGCTAGCTATGTTTTCCTACGAATCTGCTTCTTTCCCTTGTTTGATCTGTTCGGAATGTTCGTCATCGCATGAATAAAGAGGGAAACGACTTGGAGCTAGCGTCCTCCTTTCCAAAATGAGTTCATGTCTTGCATCTCCTCTCTTGTTTGTAAGTTTTCACTGCTCAAAATCATGGTAGCAAGAGCTAGTAACTACTCGAAGGAGGGGAAAACTTCAGAACCTCCTTTTGTAAAAGCTTAAGATTTAACCATTGTTGACTTGTAAGCAAGTGACGGTGAAAAATTCTCCCCCCACGAACGTTCGGATTTGCTTGAGCGGTGAAAACTAAAGTCAGATTCCTAAATAGTGCACATTTTGTTATTCCAATTTGCTAGGTATTGGCCCATAATAGGCCTTCATTCCCTATTTAGTGTATATATTATGATGATTTGCGTTTTGGGGTTTAATTTCCAAACATGTTGGGCCATATACGCCACCAACCAAGCCAAGTTAGTCTCTGTCCATTTTTTGCAATTAAATTTGCTTCCAAGAACTACAATGTACTAAGCTTAGATGGGAAATGATTGCCTACTAATTGGAATAAAACCATAGCCCTTATTTTCCTTAATCTCCTTGATTTGAGAATAAGGAACAGCTTTGGCTTATGAAGAGTTGATGCTTATGAGGTTTGAACCTTTGACTGCCCGCTTAGTTACATGTCCTGAGGGCAAGCATAAGTTCCGGTGCAAGACCGCCCGGATTTTGGCTCCCTATGCATCTTATTAGTTGCGCTCATTGAATGCCTCCAAGATAAGATGAGATTTCTCCACCCAATCAAATCTCTCTCTCGATCATAGGTCAGAGTACGGTGTGTATTAACTATGTCATGGCTTCGACTTGGAAGAGACAATCCTGATAATACCAAGTGTTGATTTGTGTTTAGTGTTACTGTTTCGAGGCTAATGTGGCTGAGTCTTAACTCCAATTTCTCTCTCTCTCTCAATGGATGGCAGAGAAATCATAACGGCTCGCCCGCAACTAGATGATTTTACTCTTCCAAAAGGAGATCACCTATAAGAATTTATGATGGGAATGGTGAATAGTATGGCTTGTATGCTTTCATCAATAAAGATAGGAAACCAATCTCTCAATTGCATGAGAATAATTTAAAGCTTGTGTGAAAGGTGCAGTCCATCTTTTCGAGGCATATTTAAAAGGATCAACTAGGGGATGGCAGCTGGTGTGAAGCTACCACAATTCAAAACAGAAGCGACAGTTGTATATGCGCCATATTGGTCCATAAAATTGCGTGCATCAATATGGTTAATGATGAAAATACTGTCAGTTTACCCTGAATTTTTTTTTGCAAAGACAAAAATAAACATTAAAAATACTAAAAACATTAGAAAGAACATTACTTCTTAAAAAATGATCAAAATATCTCATCTGCAGTTACTATTTATAGAAGTTGTGTGTGCAACGGTGCAGGCAACTCCCACACAGTTAAGAAAGTGGGACGAGTAGATGAAGAGTGGAAGACAAATGCACGAGGAGCGAAGCCTACGTCGTCAAAGAGTTGGAAGGGCCTACGCTGACATGAAGAAGGGACAAGGCAGAGATCAAAGGACAAGTAATGTTTTTAACGAATGAAGCAGCAAGGCAGAGATGAAAGGAGAAATAATGTTTTTAACTAATGAAGCAAGATATTCTGATCTAGCGAACCAACTACAATTTAACTTGTAGTGAGAAATATTTGAACGCGAAAGCACATAGAAAGAAGCTTATTAGATGAAAAAGCAAGTTACCAATAAATTGTTCATATTGCTCTTGTAGAGTTATCTCTGCTGAGTTGAACAAGCTCTTTGGATATTCAAGATGAGCATATCAATGAATAAATGCATGGCACACCAACTTGAACGAATTAATAACAATCGTAATTGCTAATTATAATTCTAAATGTGCTCCAACTGCCACTTATAATTAGGTCTGGAAATTAGTGGGTCCAACCTTACCATTTTTTTTTTATTGTGTCAGACCCAATTGAGTCTCTTGATAACTGCTATTTATTAGGGTTGGAGATGAGTCCAATCTTGCCTTTTATTGTATCCGATTCCAGTCTCCAATGCAGTGGGCAAAGTCCTTCCTGCTGTCCAAATTTGAGTAAAATATTCACCGATATGTAAGCGTATATCTTGTCGGCAGGTTGCCTAAAAGGTCGGGCCAATGCAAGCCGATATTAACCAATATATATTGACAAAAAGAAATTTAAAAGCTTAACTTTCTTTTTCTAAGGCCGATATGGACCGCCTGGAAAATGTCGCCGATGTATGTCGGTCTTATTGCGAAAATGGAGATTTATAAAATTGCATATGGCGGCTGCTCTCCCATATCCAATCCATTAGATTCAATCGCAACTAATTTTATAGACGGTCCATACAATGTGCGAGATGTCAAATCCAAAGTAAAAAAGGTTGATAGTCAATGAAGAGGCAGTCGCATATATGAGTGATTATGAATCTGAAGTGAAAACAAAACCTCCGAAATAGAGTAAAAAAATGTCTATATGTGAATTGTCAAGAGAGTGATAGCTGCTGCGATGGGTTAAATTATTAACTAATCTTAACATGGATTTTTCATTAAATCTAAATGTGGGCCATTTCCTAAGTGATTGTTTGGTAATGGGCACCATGGACATAAATAACGTTTGAGAGTTTTGAGGTTTTTTTCAAGCGATTTTTGAAACAAAAAATGAGAAAAATATGGTAAACTTTTTAACATTTAGAAAACTAAAAATAAGTGAGAAACTAATAACACAAACATAAATCAGTAGATTTGCAGAAAAAAAAAAGAACTGTTTGGCATTAAAAAAATAAAAAAAAAACATGAAAAAACGAGTTAAAAACGCCTTTTTTTGCATTTTTTTATTTTTAATGTTTTTTTAAAGTGTTTTAAAAGTTTTAAATGACGCTTTTATTTATCGCATTTTTTTCGAGAAAACCAGATTTTTGTGACACTGACGGGAACATCAATAAACTGTTCCTTAGAACACTGATAGTGTATAGATCTGCCTCAACATGTATATAAGATTCACTGAATATCTGTTACTTGTCAAATCATGCTTGCGATAGACAAGTAGTATTGATGCTGCATCCATTCTTGTGTGCCGATGCAAACGCAGGTTAGTGGACCCCATGCAAAAAGACATTGGGGAAGAGGCGTGGTGTTCTCTTCATCTTGTCAAACAACTTACCCTAGGTCAAGTTCTCTCTCTCTCTCTCTCTCTCTCTCTCTCTATATATATATATATATATATATATATATATATATATATATATATATATATATATATATATATATATATATATATATATATATATATATATATATATATATATATATAAAGGGTGCCCTCAGTCCGATTTGGTAGGCAAAAGCAGAGCAAGGCCGAAGCTTGATGGTGTGGCCTGAGACTCTTACCGAGCAAAAGCCAGGCTGCTTGACTCCAGTTCGTGTTGTGTTGGTAAAAGATACGTAGGTCCAAACTGATGAAGCCCTGTCTTGATTGATGATTTAAATTTCAATCTTAAATGGGTCGTCTGAAAGTGGGGCCTATCCCCACTTGGTTGGTGGACATTGTGGAGGCATCTTCTTCTTTTATGGATTTATTGTTAGAGAGAGAGTGTGTGTTAGATCTGGTTTCAACGCTGAACATTTATCTATATTAATGAGGACCAAACTTCTCCATGGCCATTTAATGGCGATGGTATATCGCCCTCTTCGGCATTAGCTTTTATCAGGAGCAACTTGCAACATCTATGGGATCTATCATATCACATTAACTCATTTAAGAGTGACAAGGCTCATAAACTTCCTCCTGCGGCGCACCTAATGGTGGAGACCCGCCATAAAGAGATCTCAAAAAGTTCGCAAGATAACAAAAGTCGTGCAGTAAAACTCTCTCTCTTTGTCTCTCTCTCTCTCTCTCTCTATATATATATATATATATATATATTATATATATATATATATATACTTTGCATTACCAGTTTAGTGCTTCAGTCAGTGATAATGTAGACATTAATTAAGGGTCATTTGACAATGGGAATAGTGACAAATGAATCTGCCTATATATTGGAGAAGATTAATGGTGCACTATAATATAATGTTCCCATGATTATGCCTCGATCTTTAGAGAAAATTAATGGAACAATCTATTCCCATTGCCAAATGGCCCCTTAGAAATGTATTTCTTGAATAAGCCATTTTGAACGGAAGGTTTATGAAGTACGTGCTTTACTATGTAGCCAATTCTGGCTTTGTTTACATGACAATGTCCTTCGCAGGATTTGCCTGCATATTAAGGAATGAAGCTAAGTATTTTTGAGTGGTAGAACTGTCATTTGTGGCGTGGATTACTTGCTTCACACGCCGGATTGGTCTATCTAGTTTTATTTGTGCTAATTTCGAGACCCTGTGTTTGTCTAAACACTCTGTCGATCGGAAGTTTTATATTTGCAATGTTGAAAATATGTCTTCTCATTCTTTGTTGTGCAGCACATGTATTGTCAGACCAGATATGTAGTCGAAGTTGCTGTTTATTTTAGAAAGCTACAGACTTATGTACGCATTACAGATACAAGTGGTTATGTTGTTCACCCCCATAATGTGCAGCGTGATCTAGATCAAGTCCCACATTTGTGCTGTAGTGGGTAATTACCTGCACCAGCAGCCTACAGAATTTACTTTATTTATACATGTATAGATATTTCATCGATTTTTGTTTTTTTTTCTTTTATATATCAGTGCCTTTTTAAAGTTTGAAATTTAAAGTAACATTAATGCCCAAAATTTGTGGCTCTGCCACTTTTTAGTTGGATAACTGAACTTGTAAAATAAGATTCTTTTTTTCTTTTTTTTTTTTTGGGTTTTCAATCTCAAATAACTCCTGATTTTGATACAGTGCAAGTCTCGCATATTTAATGTTTTGACAGTATATAGTACTGGCCCTTGGGACACCACCGTTTATGAAATTTACAAACACGTCAAGGTAGCTACCATTGACTTTTGGAGAGAGAGAGAGAGAGGGAGGAGAGAGAATCAATATTGTGGAAAGTATTTAAGATAGCCAGGCATCTCACCTTTCTCACAAGAAAAATTGATCAAGGAGCTTATTTCACCAAAAAACCACAAATTCAAATTTAAGGGCAAGTTGGGCCCAATTTCCATTAATTGTTGAGAGGACTTGCCAATGATGTTCTCTCACACTTGCATTCTAGATTAACTTGCCAATGACTTTGCCATTAATTTTAAAAGGTAGACCTTTATAATACATTCTAGATTCAGTTTAAAAATCAGATGCAGATTTGAATACCAAACAACGGGTTCTATTGGATCCAGATTGTGAATTCACATTTGAATTTGGGTTTGGATATAGTTTTTTTTTTTTTCTTCATTCATATTTGAATTTGAATTTGGATTACATTCAATTCAATTGTGATCCATCGCATCCTTATTGTTTGGTAAAACATTTTTGACACAGCTGACTTCATGTTTCCTCTTTGTAGGATTTTGGCAGTTTTTTGTGAGAGACCACTTGAATGCAATGGATGATGTTTTTAGTAAATTTTGCTAATGGGTGACTAGTTTTTTTTTTTTTTTGGTTTGGGGTCTTGCTGGCTTGTATGTATATGAAGGGACACATTTTTGCCAAGATCTGCTTCTTTATCTCAGATCTTGCCTTTGCTGTATATACCATTTGTTGCTTTAATAAAGACAGGGACCTATTCCCCGACAGTGATTTTAGTTCAATCAAGCATGAACTTTGTTCCATTCCACAATTTTTCATATTTGTTCATTTCATGTTCCATAACATTGTAAAGCAAGTTAAATGGATCATGAAATTTAAAATTTTTGTGGAGCTGTGTGATTAAAATCAAAGGCATTTAGTAAATTGGGATGAAGTTTTTCTCCTTTTTCCAATGAACAAAAAGATATCTCACTGTCCGAGTGGAGGCCAACGACTCCCTCCTTTCCCCTATCTCTTTATGTCCCAAACCCAAAAAAATGCTATTTACCCATATTGTAGTTTGACATTCCGTCCACACCACTGAAAAGTGTTGCCCTGATAGTAGTATTGTGGCACTTCACTCACATGACATATGGACCCAGTTCATGGTACTCTTTGTTGTCTCGGTCACCATTCCCATGTGACTCGTACCACACCTAGTCTATGGATCAAAGGATACCAATGATGACTTGGGCACCAACATCATCTAGTGGGTCATCGGTCACAGATGTATGTCATTTTTTGTTAGCCTTAGGTACCGCTTTGTTTCTTAAGAGGCCATTTGACAATAGTAACTATTTGTTACTTAAGTGTATCATAAAGTGTATCATAGAGATTCATGAAATATTGTAACGTAACATATTGTTCTATGAATTTGTCTCAATAAAAACGACAGGAAATGGTAACTGTTTTCAATGCTAAACTGCTTGCATAAGAAATTGAGGTCTACCTCCAAGGGCCAAAGTTTTAGTTTGGCTAATCGTACAAGGGAATATACAAAGGCTTGACAGTTTAAAAAGGTGGGGTTTCCAGCTTACTAGAAGTTGTGTTTTTTGTGGCAGCAACGAAGAGACTATCGACCTTTGTCGTGGTATTGTCAGTTTCTACAAAATCTCTACCAACCAAAATGGCAAATCACCTCAACTGGTTGTGAGAAATAATTCAAACGAAGAGGTCCATTTAATTGTTGGTCTTCAAAAGGGCGGTTGCATGCTATTGCTGTTCTCAACTTGGAGGTGTGGTCTGCAAGAATATGCTGCCATTTACGGAGGAGAAAAAGTTGATGCCACTTCATATTCTTTCCGATGTAGATTCACTTATTAGGTGACTGCATCCTGCCAAGGAGCCATGCTTAGGTTGATGTAGTAATTGCGCATACCAGTTCACACAAATTACTTCAATTATATATTAGTATCTCATTACCTTTTAGCGAGTATAAAATTTAAAATACTAGTGCCTTTTAAACTGATATTTTTAACTCTGCCACCACCTGACTTTGGGGTGTTCAATGATTCGCTTGGTTTAAACTTGGCTTAATCTCAACCCGTTTAATAAATGAGTCGTGTTCGAGTTTAATAATGGACTACTTTAATTTAACGAGTTGAGCTCGAGTTATGTAGGCTCACATTAGCTAAACTTGTTTAAGCTTGTGCAAAGCAAATGTCATAAGTGGAAAGCTACCTTAATGGTTTTTTTTTTTTGGGCTAGCAGCCTAGCAACCCTGATGTCTAGGGTTCAAACTCGAGTGAGCTGACTTCCAGCTTTTAAGCTCGAGCCCAAGTTGAGTTCGAGCTAGTCAACTCGAGCTTGGCTCAAGGCCGAGTTATGGCTTATGCTACTCGAGCCAAGTTGTAGTTGGTCCATGTGTACTTCCTACCAGCTGCATCCCGTTCTCCGTGACAATGCTGATATTCTCTCTCTCATAAACAAAATGGTGAGATTTGTGACTTTGCTTATAGGTCGCAGTCTGTTCACAGGGCTAAGATCGCAATGGGTTGGATTCGCAGCAGCTAAATAACAAATACGTTGACTCTGTATGTAGATTTTTTTTTTTTTTGTGTGTTTAAACCATCACTTATGTTGAGAGACATTGTTTATCTGATATGGTAGAAATAACAAGAACGTCTAACCAGATCCAAAACCATTTGAGAAGAGCACGATCCACGTAAAAGATTTACTTGGTACTGGAACTTTGCTGTTCAACCCAAGCTCAAGCTGCATGGTAAGTCTGACCAATATATCCAATTTAACATGCAAAGGTAAGACCTTGCCCTAGAAGCTGATTGGGAGTCGGATCCAACCTTTACCAAGTTTGACTAATCAGATTTTGTGTTCTTAGAATTTGGATCCGAACCTGGGCTCGGAGATCAAGTTAAAACATTTTCTAATCCGATCTGATCATAGGATATATCCATACATCGTCGTTCTTAAGAACCAACGTCGTAGCTCAGTTCCTTTATTGTACGTGCTAAGGCAGAAAGCTTAAACGTATTATGCGAGCTTAAGCTGAATGAAGACGGAGCCCAGTTGGAGCAACTGGGCTGGTGGCGCATCTTTGGCAGCACCAACTAGGGGCTTATTGGAGAAAGGAGATTCCCTTGCATCATTAGTTTCTTCGATCTTTTCAGAAACAGCGGGAGGTTGGGGATGAAATCATAAAGAGCTCCTTCTTCTAAGGGCAGTGCGGAAACCAATGGCAGGCGTCCTTACTTGCCGGAGCTTGGTTGGAAATTTTCGTAGGGACTTTGAATTTCTTCCGGTCACGCAAATTCGGACACCATCGTTGTCTCAGCTTCGTATTTCAAGACTCCATCCTTCTCCAAGAGTTGCAGTATGCAGGAAGGAGTCGGCGGATTTCGTGGGAAGGAGGAGCTCAAGCGAGGTGATCGAATCTTTCACCTTGTTAATCTCTTCTCTTTGATTCTGGTAGTGGCTTTTGTTGTATACGGTGATGGTTGGATTGTTTGTCCGTACCCTCGAGGTGCCCAAAGAGTACACTCGTCTTGGTAAATGGTAAAGGATTCTGTTTATGACGATGAAAGTAAAGAGATTGGTTACCGATTAGATTGCTGATTACATGCCCAATTTAGTGTTCGTGTGAGTTGTACTCCTGTTTGACCTTCCATTGGTAAGATGCCATTGGAGAATCATCCTTTCAGCAAGCCTCTGCCTCACTTTTGTATGATCTTAATGTGCAGTTGGATTGTTACAATATAATCTTTGATCTTGATTCATCTGGCGTGTATGTTGATAATCATTTTGAGTTTTAGTATCTTTTTTTTTTTAATTTTGTGTCATTTTCTGGTTTTATGAGCTTAAATTGTCAGCTCTTTTAAGGTATCGGAACTTCAAGGCTGTTCTGCCTCCTAAGAGGAATTCGATGTTCCTTGATAACATAGTCATCTCGTGTTCATATCCTCATAAATAAATGATTACTGTGCATTATCTTGAGAAGGTTTTCATAGAAACGCGCCAACTGCCTTATCTTGTAGTTGGTAGTCAAAAGCACGCTAAGCCCTAAGCAGCTACCCAGCCTAAGTTCCTGTATAGGAGCTGCTCAATGCTTTTGAACTGTCCGCTGCTTAGACCTGCGTAGTGCTTTTGATTACTAAGTGGAGACTTAAACTGCCCCCATCAGTTGCTTGATTTATTGGGTTTGAGTTATTAGACGTGCTAATAGAAAAAGCTTGTGGGTAGACATCGTCCTATATACTGGCTTTGCCATAGTTGATGTTTACTTTGAAAAGGAGATGTAATTTCTTCTACATTGGTTACTTGATTGGGCGAGTTTACAGACGCTCCACTGCAAACTGTTTGACCATTTGCCTTCTGACGCTGAACCGAATGATTTCTAGCTATCTGACATGGATGACTTGGAACGAGTATTATGACTAACGGAGATGGCTCTCTAGAGCTTTTTCTTTATTCCATCCAACGTTGATCACGTCCCACCATGGATTTGTCGTGTTTCCATAGCCAAAGAGGTAGAGATGTGCTACTGATCGCGGCTGTTGGATCATAGGCATACGCTTTCCACATATCTGGCGCCTGAGGTAATGGTAATATTTGGTGCCTGATCAAAGATATTGCTGGCATTTGCTTGACGCTTCTTAAGTTTGTCAGGCCTCCTTGTTCTTCCAAATCTGCAACTAGGTCATTTCGATCTATGTTAACTGACCTATTTGGAAAATGGTTGCGCATGCAACTGATGCTATGTCTGTAACTGAAGAAGCTTATAGCTCAGAAGTGAGAAAGTTTTCTGTACGAAATAGAAGGTTGTACATATATGATTCTAGATTCTTGTATACTTTGTTTCATATTTTTTAACCTATGGCAATAAGTAAATTATTAATGACAGATGAAGATCCTATATCTAACTATTCGACCTTCACTCTGGCGTGTGCTGCATACAGGTTGGTAAGGAGATTCAGAAATGCTATGAACTCATAGCCAGGCTCGGAAGAGGAGTTGTTTATCTTGGTTCTTCAAGGATAGATCCATACCACCCACATTACATCCAGGCATTTGAGTTGGGAAGAGAGGTAAGTTAAGCATATCTGAGGTTCATACTAAATTTTTCTCATTCTCAGGTTTTGAAATTTACAGTAATTGAAATTTTCAAAACCTGAAATCTGAAGCTAATTTTTAATCAAAAGAGACTGAAGAAAGATGGACAATAAAGCATCATCTTTGATTCCATTACTTTTTTTATATTCCACCTATAGAAATTTCATTTGCCACATCATCATGAATAAACCTCCACATGATATGGGTCATTATGATGGTGCTAGCATGCGCTTTGTGCACTTCAAAAGATGAATCAACTAAAGGCCTTCAAGTTAAAGGAAATCAAGAGTCAACGCCCGGCTTATGTCTTCTTTGTTGCAAGGGTAACACATTGGTGAGGCTTTCCTGACGGGCAAGGACAATGGAGATTTACATTGGAGAAATCTGTGTTTATTCTCTCATGTGTTACACAACGAAACAATTAATACAGTGTATGTTACTGTTCTGTATTATAGTTAACTTCCAGTTCTGTCTAATTAACCAATATGTCAGTAAACCAAGATTTTTCTTTGTCAAGCACTATAAGTTTGTTCCCAGTTATGTATGTTAATAATTGCTCAGCTGGCACATGTAGAGCAGGCATCTACTTGTAGGACAACTAAAAAGTTCTTTCTACAAGCTTCTTACCTGCTGAGAGAGTCCTCTTTCTTAAAAAGATATAATCTGGCTTGCTCTAAATATGTTCACTTGCTAATCAGTGTTCACACGCTGATATCACCTAGAATGCCTCGTAAGCATCTGCCTAGTGCATGTATCTTTTCAATGCAGTTGAAGCTGCTGCATTGAAATTTGTTCCCTTTGTAGATAGCAAAGCTATTGGACTGCACCACATGGACAGGAGCAGGGCCTGGGCTAATGGATGCAGCAACCAAAGGTGCTCTTGAGGCAGGAAAACCTGTTGGTGGTCTAAAGATAGGAAGGGAGGCTACTGAATGGATTGCCTCAAGCATCCATCCTTACCTTCCTCCTGAAACATATTTAACTTGCAGGTAAGCTTCCAGACAGAGTGCTATATTTTTTCCTTTTATCATCTCTTCTGTTGTTTCACTTATATGATAACTATTCTTGCTCATGATGCAAAACGAAAGCCTGATTTGAAACCAATAATGCAGATTTTTCTCTGCACGGAAGCATGGCCTCGTGGATGCTGCTGTTAGGAACTGTGATTCTGACAGAACAGCTATAGTTGCTTTCCCTGGTGGAGTGGGCACCCTAGATGAGATATTTGAGATATTGGCATTGATTCAACTAAAGAGGATAGGATCTAAATTTCCGGTTCCTTTTATTTTGATGAATTATGATTCTTTCTACTCGAGGCTTTTGGGCTTCCTTGATGACTGTGAACATTATGGTGCCCTCTCCAAAGGAGAGCTTGCATCAGTATGGAAGATTTGTAGTGATAACCATGAAGCTCTTGCTTACTTGGCTGAATTTTATGGCCTCTCAACAAATTTAGATTATATGCTAAATTAGCAAGAACATACATGAAAATTTTTCCGAAGGAGAATATACTATGTGAATGCACAAAGGGGAATTATTGTCAGGCGAAGCTCTCTGATCCAATCAAGGATTGAAGAAGGAAACGCAGTCTCAGGAAGAAAAGCTGGTGTCCTCTTGTTCCAGTTTCCTGACACGCCTAATGTCCGTGGTCATGTCTGTCGTCATAAGCTTATGCATTGTTCAGACTTCTTTCATTTATAAACTCACCTGCATTTGGTTGGTTGGCATGCGTTAATGGTTTTGAACTTGTTTTTCCTTTCCAAATAGCTTGGAGAAGAATAATAATTGTGTAAGGAAAATAACGCTCTGGAAAGATGATGAATTTTCTTCATCAACATCTCAAATTCATGTCAATTTTCTTTGTAAACTTCGGCAAGATGATGTAAAACGAAATGGAGATTCAGCGCAAGTGGTTCTTCTGTTAATCATGACATATGCTGGCCAGGAATGGCTTATCATAATAAATTTTATTTTGCCCCTTTCCTACACTCCAATGCATTGCAGGTTGGTTTTGCTTTTTCTTGTGGAATTTAAATCTTATCCGGATCTTCTGATTTCCAGATTCAAATCCATCTCTCAGTTGTACCAAATTCAACTTGTCTGATTTGATGAGAGCCCGAGTTGAGCTGATTCCAACCCATTAGCATGCCTAAACTAATTGAAGTACTTAGTGCACAATATGTGCCTGGCATATCAACCTAATAGGCTAATCAATGAGGCAATCAAAGGAACAAACCTGTAAGTAGTTCAGAAATGTGCAGAAATTTGCGTACTCAACAGTTCTACAAGCACAATATCGAAATTTCATTGTCTTCATCAATGGGAGTGTCAGACACAAGAAAGAGGGCCGGAGCTTGTAAAGGAGAAGTAGGTCAACTTAAGACCTTCCCAGCTTGAAGGTCAGTTCATACCGGGGCTCCATCTCATCTGGTCTAATCTGGTACTAGTTTGCAAGTCTTAGCTAGTCTATCAAAAAGAGAGCTACTTTCATGGAGGAAATCCATGAAATACATGTCAGTCAAGCTGCAGATAGCCCAAATCAATTTTTTCATGTCACTGATATCACAATTATCAAGGATCTTGATGGAGCACCTGAACAAATCGTTCCTGAGTTGAGTTCCACTGACACTGTTCTTTTCCTTGTAAGTTCTTATTTTGAAGGTTCGTCTCTATTCTTGGAGTTTGAAACTACCAATGTCTACAAATTTGTTGATAAAATTATTTCTAAACAATCAGTAAGTTGATGCAAATAATGCTAAAGAGAATCAGTCTGGCCCTGTTTGGTAGGAGGGAAAGGGAGAGAAAGGAAAGGGAGGGAAAGGGAAGGGAAGAGAAAGGGGAGGAAAGGAAGGGAAAGGAAAGAAAAGGAAAGGGAAGAGAAGGGGAGGGGTATTGTGGGCAGTTACTATTTTTTCACTTACTCCCTTTCCTTTCCCTCCCAATCCATCCGATTTGGGAGGGATTGAGAGGGAAAGAAATTACACTACACAATCCCTCCCCTCCCTTTCCTTTCCTTTCCCTCCCCTCCTTGCCAAACAGGTTTTGCCTCTTTCCCTCCCTTTCCCTCCTTTCTAATTAGCTTACCAAACAAGGGAGGGATTGAGCAATCCCTCCCTTTCCCTCCCTTTCCCTCTTACCAAACAGGGCCTTAGTGAATTGCATGGTAGATATATCAAACACATAATTTTAGCAAATGAGCCTGCTGACTCTAGGCAATTCAAAAGTAAGAAATGCCATAAAGGATGCCTTTTGTCATGAATTAGCAAGTTTGCATGATCTCAATACCAAATAAATTACATTGGCACATGAAGCTGTTGATACAACATAGAAGAAGGCATCTGCAAATCTAAGCAGGCTAGGCTGTCTTTAACATTTCAGATAACACAATTAAGCATTTCGGCTTAACGCATCCATTGGTTAGAAAGTTAAATGGCAAAGGAAAGGAGACACGCACACACACAGAGAGAAAGAGAGGGAGAGAGAGAGAAGCAGGAAGTAAGTTAGTTTATGTTACTGAATGCAGTCATCTGACTGATTGCACATAGCTGATGTGATTGAGCATGCATCTGAAACTTACAGCTTTTAGTTTTAGATCTCATCTTGAGATTACGGTATAGATGAGACTGAAAACAAGTGGACAAAAATGTAGAAAGAGCAAAAAAATGTAGAAAGAGCAAAAAGACAAAAATAAGGAAAAGTTCAAAAGCTGGATTAGAGATCTAAGAATATCAATGTCTCCCAACTCTAGGCTTTGATAAGTTCTGGCAGAAGGAAGAAAATGCATCGGCCATATTACAAGGCAATGCTAGTGTAAATGGAGGAAGAACAAGGGGCGAAGCACCCAGGTGATTCCTCCTGTCACCAGCCTTAAATTGTGGCGCTGCTAATGCAGGTTGTTGCTTATTCAGTCCTTCAATAATACCTGAGAACACTCCAAACGTGACACAGCTCTGGAGAACAACTTGTGGTGAACCTGAAAGAGCAATGAGAAAGTATCACAAACGTTCTGCTGCATTTTACAATGAAAATGACTTAGTAAATCTTGAACAGCTAAAACTTTTTCATAGATCATCCACGTTCATTTTTTTAGATGCATTGACTGACAAACTTTCAACATGTGCAATTTATCACTCGGTGCCAACTTCCAACTATAAATATTAATCTGGAAACATCATTCAAGCCAATCTGCAACTACTATCATCATATCACCTCTCTGCCATCAAATTCTTCTTTGCAAGATTACAGTTTAGTGGAGGGAAATGATGCCAAAAGACTTCATAATCGATACTTATCCCTACAAGGGAGTTAACACGTATAACCAGTTCTAAGCTGAAAGAGAAAAGAGCACAATCAGGCATATATTCTAATTAAACAAGATTGAAGGATTGAAAAAAAAAAAGGTTGTGTATTTGTTTATTAAGTTCATGGAACTTATGTCACATGTTATATCAAGTTAATCAGACAAATCTACGCTCTTTATGTCTAAAGAAAGCACTGATTTGTACACTATTCACAAGCATTTGCCTTGCCTACAGATTCTTTTGACAAACCTCGGGAAACTTAAGGAACATGTTACACATGAAAATAAATAGTAAAAAAATCTCTTATCTTTTCAAGCTAGCTCTATCTCTATGTCTCCCGGGGGAATCAACAAACAAGAAGAAAAGTTAAATGGATATACAGGACTGAAGCATCTCACTACAATATTGATTCCTGGACATAAGGGTCCCATATAGTGCTGGCACCATCAACCTTCAGATTGTCTTGCGGAGCTTCACCTTTAATTGCCTAATTACATCCATGTCATCAGTCATAACCAGGAACCAAGTTCTCCATCCAACTATTCCAACTATAAGACCACATCATCGGTCATAATCATGCACCAAGTTCCCTGTCCTTGTTACTCAACTATAAGACAGCTCCTGCAGAGCAATTTATTCTACATAGCATCTTTGTGGGAAAGGCATGGCCTTCTTCCCGAATCATTCAGAAAGGGACTTCAAGGCATATAAAGCAGCTATTCTGTGCCAGGTGACTTTGATCTTTATTTGGATCTGGTCAACTGGACTAGAAAAGTTTGCAACTTGTTCAGTGAAAGCCTTTACAAAAGACAACATTATTCTCTACAACATATATACCTACAGACATGCATGTATATGCCTAAAAGTTCCAAAGTTGCTGCGCCTGCACAAATTCTAATGTAATTTTCAGTAAAAGTAGCATATTACAGGTTCTTGATGTGTAGCGTACCTGGAAAACTTAATGCAAGTCCAGTTACACATCCAGCAATGCCTGCATTGATTACTGCAAACCAGAATGAACAGATGTCATGAATCTTACATGTAGAGACCAGAGATTAAAGAGTAATAGATACGTCAAAGGACAAAAATCCAAACCATCATCTTTGCCACGAACTCTCTTCAACAAGCAGGCAACGAGGCTGTGAACCCCAGATAGAACGGCAAATGTCTAGAAAAAATATGAAAAGGGATACGAGTAAACCACAAGATACAGGACGCTTCAAAAGGACGCATTACTTTACTAGCATAAAACTACAGGTCGCTTACAATGACCTCAAGTTCATGATGCTGTAAGTGTATGAAAAGAAAAAATAAACCTTGGCACAAGAGCCCGCATCAGCAAATGATCCTTTAAGTCCCTTCTTTTTTATCAATCCAGAACCTGCTTCCACACACATAGGCACACATATGTTCAGAATCAGTAAATTATGAGATGTAAAGAGAGGCAAAAAACGAAGGAGATATGGTGACTGGTTCTCCTAATGGTAGGAGAATGTGGATAATTCCAGCTTGCAATCCTCCCCAATCATCCCAATCCCCGATCAATCAACGGTCGCATTCACAATGACCAAAAAAAAGAACCGGAGAATCTCATGTGAATCCGATGCCCCATCCTTTCTTTTCCTATGGTTCGGGCGATGAAGAGCACATAAATCTGAAACAGGAAGTTGGTGAGAATTGTTGTTTACTTCGAAGCAAATTTCCCACCGACACTCCCAATGCACGGTTCGCCATGGCTTCTCACATCGTTACCAAGACCTTAGCGCTTGAAACGAGGAAATTAAAGAACATGGGCATCGTCGAGCCGATAGAAGATGAATGCAAGCGAGAGAGAGAGAGACTGAGAGACAGAGAGAGAGAAAGAGACAGAAAGAGAGAGACAGAGAGAGGCCTAACCGTAACCGAAAACGGAGCCCAGGAGTGCACCGCCAGCGGCGTCTCCCGCGAATCTGGTGAAGCAAAGGAGAGGGCCTCCTCCTCCTCCTGAAGAGGATGATGATGATGGTACAACGAAGGGGACGTTATCTTCAGGAACGTCATCGTTGATCTCGCTCACTCCACCCTCTCCTTCACTGTCTGAGCTCGACATCTCTCCCTCTCCGAGAATCTGATAACGTGCAGAAAATGAAGAGTCGAGGGTTATCCAGTTAGGTTCTCAGACATGCAATTTTCTGCTTGAAGGCAAGTCATCAAGGTAGAGGAGGACTGCCCATTAAGCCATAAATTGTTACTAATTCCCCGAGAGGTGTCTGTTACTGTTGGCGAAGGCCCAACGAATAGTGCGGAGTGTCGCTACGCATTCCCTCAAACAACTCGGGACAAAATATCTCTGCGTTTTTGCGCTCGCCCTTGGTCCAAAAATGTCTTACACAACTTGCTCTGGCGTGCAGATGTTGTCATCTTTTGCTTCTTCTTCTTCTTTTTTTTTAATTTTTTTAATTATTAATGAGCCCGGACTTGGGAGTCAGGCTCGATAAAATTAGGACTTATTCAAGATCTTCAACTTGAGCTTCTTAGTTTCAGAAATTTTTTTTTTGCAGGCATATTTTCCACTCAAAATTAGAAAGACATTCTTATGATTTTTTTTACTAAAGCTCATGTTTTTCATAAAAGCTGTTAAACAAACGCCCATAATATATTTTGTTAACTGGAAAAGGAAACGCTAGCTAAAACAATAAAAATGTAGTTTAGTGATAAAAATAATGTTGGGAAAAAGTTGGATAACTTTTTTCGTTTATTAAGTGAATGGAATTTCATTTCAAGTGCTTATTTGACAGTTTTCACAAAAGAATGAAAGTTTTTTTCTAGTGAATTATGAAAATTAGTTTCTTTTAAGTTATAAGTGAAAAGTAAGTTAAGTTTGATGCTTCCATATTTCGATTAGCCTCCCATTTTTTCCCAAAGCCACAGAAGGATTCCATCCTACCGTACTTCTAAACTTGGCACCGGTTCCAAATTCATACTTGTGCACAAGTTCGTTCAAAAGTGCAAATAGATTTGTTCACTGTGAATTTGTTATTATTTGACTTTTGAATGCCATTTTTTTCTTTAGCAAAAGAAACTTGTCAAGTATAAATTTGTTCACGTTGAATTTGTTATGATTTGACTTTTGAATCATAACTTTTTTTAACTAAAGTAATATGTCAACTTTACAGTCTTTCCCTTTCCAACAGCAGTTCTTGCATGTCAAATGGGTCCCATAGCAGGGCAAGGTGTAGATTAGCCAATTCAAGTGCTGCAACCATGGAGTTGAAGAGCTCCAGCTGAATTGAACACCTTGTTCTGTAAACTCTTAAACCTCCTGCATGTCCCTTCCTGCTGCTGCGACGTGGCTTCTACTGCCAAGCACCATCTTCGAATGGTGCACGTAGCAGTCTCATCTTTCTCACTATTTCTCTCTCCATGTCATGCGAGGGCATAGAGGTATCCTTCCTCTTCTTTCTTCCACACGATACACCCAAGATGTATCAGATGACATTCTTAGCAGTGGCCAATCTCTTTGCACTTTTTCTCTTCTCATCTCCCTCTGCATCGGTAGATACAGATTCTTTCTTCTCTTGTCTCATTCACAATTCCCCCCATCCCGCTTACTTCCCTTGAAGGCATCCTCCATGGCCCCAACACCTCCTCTTACTCTTCCCTCCTTCATTTCTCAATGCAAAACCTTCGTTTTTCCTCTCCCAACGTCAAGCCGCAACTCATTATAACACCCCATACAGAGTCTGAAGTCCAGGCCTCTGTCATCTGTTGTAAGCAGCACAATATCCAAATTAGAGTCAGGAGTCGTGGTCATGACTATGAGGGCCTCTCCTATGCCCCAACCACTCCATTTGTGATCATGGGCCTCATGAACTTAACAAGAATCAATATAGATACAGTGGATTACACTGCATGGGTGGAAGGTGGTGCTACACTTGGTGAAGTCTACTACAGGATAGCAGAGAAAAGTAGCATCCATGGCTTCCCTGCCGGTGTCTGCTCCACTGTTGGTGTCGGCGGGCACATTGCTGGAGGGGGTTTCGGCATGATGTCGAGGAAGTTCGGCCTCGCTGCGGATCATGTCATCGATGCTCGAGTAGTGGATGTCAATGGAAGGGTTCTTAATGGAGACTCAATGGGGGAAGATCTCTTTTGGGCCATCAGAGGAGGTGGGGCATCAAGTTTTGGTGTCATCACTGCGTGGAAGGTTAGCTTGGTCTCCGTTCCCCAACTTGTTACTGTCTTCACAGTATCTAGGAGCACGACGAAAGAAGCAATTCAACTAGTTGGCAGATGGCAGTACATTGCACACCAGCTGCATGATGATCTTTTTATCAGAGTCATATTTGAAGCTAATCAAGGGGAGAACAGGGAGAGAGCAATTAAGGTCGTATTTAATTCTCTGTTTCTTGGCCCTGTTGAAGAGCTAATACCAGGAATGAATGAGAAATTTCCTGAACTGAGCTTGAAAGACACAGACTGTAAAGAGATGACGTGGATAGAATCCGTTTTGTACTTTAATTGGTTTCCTCCAAACTCTCCAATTGAAGTATTGTTGGATAGGAAGAGCAGAGAGAAGACTTATTTCAAGGGGAAATCTGATTTTGTTGAAAAGCTCATACCAGAAAGAGTGTGGAGTGGCTTGTGGGACAGAATACTGCAGCAAGAGATTGCCTTTGTGATTTTGGATCCTCATGGTGGAAAGATGAGCGGCAGGTTGGAGGGCGATCTCCCATTTCCTCACAGGAATGGTAGCTTGTTCAACGTACAGTACCTGTTGAAATGGAACAAAGAAGAAGAAGGGCCCTCTAAGATGGAATGGTTGAGAGATTTGTACGAGTTTATGGGTCCTCATGTCTCACAAAATCCAAGAAGTGCCTATATAAATTACAGAGACCTCGACTTAGGAATCAACTTAGAAGAGAAGGGTGGATATGAGGAAGCAAAAGTTTGGGGTGACAGATACTTAAAGGGAAACTTTATGAGATTAGCGGCTGTGAAGGGCAGAGTCGATCCGAGCAATTTCTTTAGAAATGAGCAGAGCATTCCCCCACTTTTGCTGAGGAGAAAAAGTGAAAGCCTCTCTCAATGTTGTAACTCTCATTTCCGTAGGAAAAATGTAGTACTTGGTTGTACTGAAATGGTCTTAGAGATCATTATCCAAGTGCTATCTTTCATTATTCTCTTTTCTTGAGTCCAGGATCTGTTTGATTGACAGATATTGGTGATTCTTTCCTACTAATGTCTCTAGGCCTGAATCTATTAATCGACTGCAGTTACTATTTCCTCCTTACATATCCTAATAAAAACTTTCGTAACCACCCTGAAATCCGCTCCGGTTAAGGGATTTTTTTCATGTTCTTTTGGAAATCATATGCACATCCATTTACACGTAAGTAGGTGCACTAATTTTTTTGCATGAAAAAGAAATCCTGTGCCTACTTCAATGTGAGAGACCTTGAAACTTCTCTGTGTCGAACCCAAAACATAGACCAAGATGTGACATGGGTAAGTTCGCAATCTGCTATTGGGAAGTGAAGAGCCTTACTTCAGTTTCACAAAACAAAAAGGAAATGTAGTCTTATTTGTTCCTGTTCGACATGGAGTGTAAGAAATCAAAATGAATGAATAATTAAAGGGACATGAATTTTTAAAGTGGTTCAGCCAATAGGCCTACGTCCACTAGTCTATCATTTCTTGCTTGCCTTCCTTTGGTGGAGAGGCTCATTTATATAGAGGAGTTACATAAGGGGTCTCTAGTTCCCAAGAGACATGACTTTTCATCTTTCAACATACATGACTTT
>JAANDH010000517.1:62320-145492 GCA_011799765.1 Nymphaea thermarum
AAAAGTTCTTGGGAATATTACCTTCTGCCATTAGAGATAAACCTGTTTCAACAATATGTTTATGTCTCCTTTCAGCTGCTCCATTTTGTTCAGGGGTATGAGGACATGATATTCTATGTCCAATCTCATTATCGACAAGATATGATTGAAGCCCTTGAAATTCTCCTCCCCAATCTGAGTGAAAATATTTTATCTTGTGTCCAGTGAGATTTTCAGAAAGTGCCTTGAAAGCTTTGAAAACATGACTGACGTCTGATTTTTTCTTTATCAAATAAATCCAAGTGTATCTTGAAAAGGCATCAATAAAAATCACATAGTACTTAAAACCATTCACACTCTCCACTGGGGCTAGACCCCATACATCAGAATAAATGAGTTCAAGCTGACGTTTCACCTTATTTGAAATAACATTAAATGGAAGTTTACGACTCTTAGCCTTTTGACAAGCTTCACACAAATAATTCAAACAGTCATCATAATAAGACAAATCACACTTGTTCAAAACCTTCTTAACAATGGAAAATGAAGGGTGACCAAGTCTTTTGTGCCACTGTCCAATAGTATGTATTTCTCCAAGTTGTGCTTCCTTTTTTCTGCTACTAAGGTCTATCTTATATAGCCCATCACTGCTCGTTCCTTGATGAAGAGTTTTTCCCGTTCCTTGCTGCTTAACATAGCATATATTAGGATGAAACTCAAAATAGACTCCATTCTCCTTAGAAAAACGTTGTACAGATAATAAGTTTCTTGTTATTTTGGGCACATGAAGGAGATCATTTAAAACTAAATTTTGAGATGTCTTTGAAGAACCAATACGAAAAATTCTCAAACCTTATCCATCTCTGATTTTTACTGCATCTCCACCTTTGTATTTGGCATGAATGGACAAGTTATTGATATCATTGGTGATGTGATGAGTCGCACCGGAGTCAGGATACCAACTGTCATCTTCAATGTCTTGATTCAGAGTGCTAGAAGAAACTGCATGATATGCTTGAGGAGGCGTTGTCTCTTTCTCTTTAAGCAAGTTAGTATATGACCAACAAAACTTTGCAATATGACCAACCTTTCCACATATTTGGCACACAAGACGATCACCTTTGTATTGCTCACTTTTTCGAACTCCTCCTCTAGATTGGTAGTTGTTTCTACCACGACCTCTGTAGTTGGTTTGCTTATTGTAAACTTTTTTTGAGGCAGTATTCGCAGCCGGCATAATAGATTCAAAAGTTTGAGAATCATCTTCCTTTAAATTGGCTTCTTGTATGAGAAGAAGCCCATGAAGTTCATTCAAAGAGACAGTGTCCTTTCGAGTTTCCATACTAACTTTAAAAGCAAGATATTCACTTGGCAATCCTCTAAAAATTTGAAGAACAAGATCATCTTCATCAACAGGTTTGGATGCAATGGCTAATTGATGAGCAATAGCTTTTGCTTTGTTTATATAAACATCCATAGAACTAGATCCTTTTTTCAGATCTTGAAACTGTGATTTTAACTGCATTATTCGAGCCCTAGATTGAGCGGCATATGACTGCCTAAGAGCGCTCCAAACCTCTAGAGAGGTTTTTAAACCAATAATTTGGGTATGTATTGCTTCAGATAGAGAGGACTTAATCCAACTCAAAAGTAGTTGATCCTTTCTCAACCATTCAATATATTCTGAACNTTTCATCTTTCAACATACATGACTTTTCATCTCTCAAGAGACATGACTTTTCATCTCTCAAGAGACATGTCTTTTCATTTCCTAAGAGACATGACTTTTCATCTTCCAACAGACATGACTTTTCATCTCTCAAGAGATATGACTTTTCATCTCCCAAGTAATTCACATTGAGAGCCTTCTTGGTGTTTCTGTTAACATGGAGTCTATCTCTGAAACAGAGGAGATGTGTATTTAACGGAGATACGTCCAAATTCGATCTAGACTTAATACCACTTAGCCTAGTCATTCTATAAAGTTGAGACATCTATGACAATATTGAGTTAAAGGTCTGATATATATATCATCCAAGGGTTCTTACAAATATATATATATTGATGCATGGTAATGAAACAAGCAAAGAAAGATATAATCTCAAGCAAGAGAAGAGAGAGACACCAATTTTAACATGGAAAACCCTCTCAAAATGAGAGGGTTAAACCACTGAGAGCAATCCAATAACAAATCCACTATGCAATATGGAAACAGCTACAAGAGGAAAATATATGATCCCTACATTTCAGAAGCTTAAAAAATCACCAAAATAGAGAAACAATAATGCAAATGACCAAAATAGAGAAGCAACGATGCAAATGAACAAGAGGAAGTGGAAGAATATCACCTAATTGAGAGTATTTTTTCATAACAAAAAAACTCTCTTTCTCTTGCCCTAAGAATATAAGAAAAACCCAAACAGTAATGGAAACTTTCTCCTTCACAATCTCTCTTTCTCTCTTGTTAGAATCTCTTTAATGACTTCAAAAATAAATGGAGAACAAGAATTATCTCTTTCTTTCTTTCTCTCTCTTTAAGAACAACTCATAAAGAAGAAGAAGAATGCCCAAAAGCCCTACCCTCACAAGAAAAATTGGGAGTCCTTCTTTTTCGGCCCCCTTTTTAAAAATATTCAGTTTTAATCCACCAAATTTATTAAAATATCTCATTTTCACAAGTACAGGTGCTTTCCTTTTTCTTTTTGGCTTGGATCTAGATTTTTCACACAGAGGTGATCCAGCCCAAAACATCTCCCCTTCACCGACTATGTGAAGGATCTCTTCAAACCAACGATGGAACAACACACTTCAAGCTTTGAATGAGACAATTCTTTAGTCATCATATCAGCCCCACGCATCAATATGTTTCAATCTTGCATGAAAGGTAAAATTTTTTACCAAGATAAATCACACTCTTATTGCCACAAAACAAAACATGCTTTTCTTAAGCAAAACCAAGTTCGAGCATAAGCTTTTTCATTCATAACAATTATTTACTAGCATCTATCACTGCAACAAACTCTACCTCTGTAGTAGAAAATGTCACACATTTTTTAAATTTAGATTGCCAAGACACTGCACCACCTGCTGAAGTGATCAAATAACTAGATATGGACTTTCTAGAATCAACATCACCAGTCATATCTGAATATGTGTAACCTATCAAAGTAGGTTTCTGTCGACCCAAACATAGGCACATATTACTAGTGCTTCAAAGTATTTCAAAATCCATTTCACAGCATTTCAATGCTTTTTACCAAGATTTGAAAGAAACCTACTGACAACTCCAACTGCATGAAAAATGTCTGACCTGGTACATACCATAGCATACATTAAACTACCAAGAGTTGAAACATACAAAATCTTATGCATGTCTTCTTTCACTTCATTATGTGTAAGGACTCTGCTTCATACTCACCTTAAATTGTGCTCCAAGTAGTATTCACTGCTTTAGCCTTGTCTACATTGAATCTTTGAAGTACATTTTTGATGTACTTCTCTTGTGATAGCTACAACTTCTTTGCTTTTCTATCACAAATAATCTTCATGCCAAAATTCTAATTTGCGGGTCCTAAATCTTTCATGGCAAGTGTTTTGCCCATTTATTTCTTTAAGTTAGTAATTCTTGAAGTATGAGCCCTGTGATCAACATAGAGCAACAAGTTAACAAAGTTATTATATGAAAGTTTATTAATAAAAACAGAGTGGTAATCTGCTTGTAACTATGCTTTCCCATAAAAGACTTAAACTTTTTATGCCATTGTATAGAAGTTTGCTTTAAACCATACAAACTTCTTCTCAATTTATAAACATAGTCTTCCTTTCCTTTCCTTTCAAACCCTTCAAGCTACATCATATATATTTCTTCGTTAAAATTACCATGAGTGTTTCACATCCATCTGTTCAACTTTTAGATTTAGACTTGCTGCCAAACTTAAGACAACTTTAATGAAAACATTTTAACAACAAGGCAACAATATTTTTTCTAAGTCAACACGTTTCTTTTGAAAAAAAAAAATTCACAACTTGTTCGCATCTCCAAAAATCTTTAGTATTTTGGTTTTTGGAGTGCTCTAGAAAAATAAGTTTTGTTTTGAAAATGAGAGATAAAAGGACTCGCCCATCGGTACGAGGATGAACCGTTCCCCGCACCTTTACCAGACGTAATCAATCCAAGAGCTATGTCTATCATTGATGCATTTCATTTTTGCTTAAACATATTTTCATTTTATATGCGGTGTAATGTTTGAGAAAATATTGAAGATTTTATGTTTTAAGACTTTGAGAAAATTTTGAAAAGTGTAAAACATTTTGATTTTAAGAAGTTCTTTATAAATATTTAGAATACTTTGGAGATCTATTTTTAAAGTCATTTTATTGTTCTCTTAAGACTTTAAATAGGTTTGAGATTTTACTCTAATTCAGTTACCACCTAGTTAGAGCTTCATCTCCTCTTGCTTAAATTCTTTAGAGTGGTGTTTGTGACAATAAGTGATATTAAGTGAGGGTGAATGCATAGATGCATTGATCATATATGATTGAAAAAAAATAATTCATTCCTACCACAACATTCATCTAGAAACATCTCTATCATACCATTCATCTAAAAGCATTCCTACCATAACATACATCTAAGATTTTTGTTTTCATAACTATCATATATAATAATGAAAAGTTTTTGAAAATGAATTAGGGTTGTAGACCATCAAACATAAATCTATTATTAGGTCATTACTTGAGTTTTGGTCTTGGTAAAGTGAAAAAATGAAAATGATCTTGGAAGAAAAATATGGAAAAGATAGAGAGTTAATCACAAGAGAAATATGGAGAAAGAGAAAGAGAAAGAGAAAGAGATTTTGAAGATCACTAAATGAAAGGTCTTAAAAATAAAGAGATGCATATCTTTGTATGTATTTTATATGTATATATATACACGTATATATGAATATGTGTACATATGTGTACGCGTATGCATATGAAAACTTTTGAAAATGAAATGTCAACTTAGATAGAGAGGAAAGAGAAGTTCTTGAAACAAAGAGGAGAGAGATAGAGAGAAATGCACATATGTGTGTATATATTATCACACCTACATGTATATGAAAGTTTATAAAAGAGGGTATTGAGTGGAAGAGAAAGAGAGATTTTAGAGGGAAAGACATAGAGAAATATATATATATATATATATATATATATATATATATATATATATATATATATATATATATATATATATATATATATATATATATATATATATATATATATATATATATATATATATATATATATATATATATATATATATATATGTATATAATATATTTGTAGGAGAAGACATTTAACTTGAAAAGGAAATAAAAGATTCTACAGAGAGAAAATAGAACACATGTATAAGTGAAAATTTGTAAAATGGGATATGGAAACATAGAGAGTGAAAAATGAAGGAAATCATCATGTGCACATATATGTATATAACATGTATATACATATGTATCTTCATGAGATTAAAAATAACTTAACATCCGAATTCAAGTTTGATGTAGGCCAGAGGAGAGCTTGGACTCATGCAAGAGTCTAAGCTACGTCTCCAAAGCCACATTAGGAAGGGTTATTTTGAAAATAATTTGAAAAACATGATTATAAACATAAAACATAGTTATGTCATTGGTTACAAGGGAATATGTTTCTTCCACCGTTGGATATGGAAGAAACTCAAACCATACGATAAGATGCGCATTAGGGTTCCGAATAGAATGATTAAATGAAAGCTACCACGAAATGACATGCAAATGCATGTTAACATATACATATTTGTGAGAGTTTTTTTCCGGGTTGAACAAGTCCTAACTTCAAAAATTAATCATCATAATAAGAAAGAGAGAATCCCAAACTACACTCATTCTCACTGTGCATTCACATATACGAATAGAGAAAATTTAAGCAACTATGCATAAACAATATCTCCAAAATAAAACTACATTCAAGTAATAGAGAGAGCATGTTCAATCTTAGAATGTAATATAATATCATCTTCTCATGCTCTCGGTGCACTTGAGCATAACTCATTGACTCTAAAATGGAGACTTGAGAGCTATCTCATATAATAAAAATACATTTAACAAAAGAGGAAGCATGAATCAATCATCAAATAAAACATAACTCCGTTTCTCATGCTCCCGGTGCACTCAAGAATAGCTTTTTTACTTTAAAATAGAGATTTGAGAGCTATCTTATATGGCTAAGAAGAGATGAAGAAGAGAGGAAATAAGGAAAAGATTGGAAAGAGATGTTGATTACATACCTCTAATGAAAATGATAATGAACCCTTGCTTGGAGTAATCTTAAATCCCCTTAAGTGAACCTCCAAGGTGATGAAGATGATGCCTCCAAGAGTGTTGTGACTTGATGAAGCTTCCTCCCAAAGTTGGAGAAGAAAAAAAGGTGAGAAGGAAAGAGGAAGAGGGAAATGAAAGAAGAAAGCTAAAAACTCTAAGTCTTCAAGTGAGAATTCACTAGAGTTTCCCCAAGGGCTAGCATATGCTCAAGAGAGAAGATTGTGGGTTTCCGATTTTTGTAGCCAAAACTTAAAATTTGAATTTTTTTGAATTTCACTACATTTTCATCCGAATTTCAAAGAATTTTGAATTATTTTCACTTTTTTTCAAAAAAATAGGTTTGGACTAAGTGAGATTGGCCATTAGCCTTGCAAATGCCTCTTTGGGGTGTGGGCAAGGCTATTGCCCACCCAAAAATTTCAAAAACCAACCCCCAATGGTCGGTTTTGCAAAGAAAAGGGGCTTGCACTGTGTGCAGGCCCCTGTTCAAGGCGCTGTTGCGCGCTGTTGCACGCCACGCACAACAGCGCCCAGCGCTGTGGCGCTCAGGGTGTGGCAGCCCGTCGTGCGCAGCGATCACTTTGAGCGGTCGCGTTATGAGATCGCTTTTTGAGGGTCACTCTAGAAATTTATGACTCGACCCAATTGAGTCACTGAGTCAACTCGTGACCCACTGACCGAGTCATTTGCTGTTTCAAGTTTGGTTCTCAGGTTTGGCATCTACGGCTCTGATATTATTGTAACAACTCAACCCACTTCTATACCAAACTCGAGCAGCTGGTCCAGTAGATCCCAACTGTCTCCGAGTAGATTCAGTTTCAACCCAAAAAAGCTAGAAAATGGGATAACCAATCACTTGAGTAATCTCTTTATAAGTCCTTGAAAATTTTCACAATTTTCAATGCATGGCTAAACTTTTTGATTCTTACAAATATCCTATCGACCTTGATCATTTTTACATCAATGTTTTCTATACCAAATCCTAAATCTCATCAAATTTATTTATTCAAAGAATCAAAAATTTCAAAATCTCAAACACAGATTCTTCTTTTTTCAATATCTATTTCAATCATTATGAATTATGCTTAATTTTTCAACAAAAGACTCATTTTTATTATTTGCATTTCCTATTTTATTTTTCATGTTCGTCCTTCTTTCTCTTCTTTGCTTTTCTCTTAGTCTTCTTTTTCTTCTTCTCCTCCTCTTTTTTTCCTTGTTTCTTCCCTCTTTGGTCCTTTCCTCCCTCACTTTCTCTGGTTGTTTCCCAACCATGAAGGGTCACTAGATGGCAACCAGTGGTTGGCTGGCATGCCGTACATGCTAAACAGGTTGTACTGGCCTATTGGCCACACTAAGTTAGGTAAGGCCAGACTGCGCATGGCCTAGCATTTTAGTAACATGGACTCTTTGAAATGTTTGCCACACCAAGTCCTGAAGGATCATCAATTGCTTATACTCAGTAGGATAACACCTTCATGATTATAAATGTCAATAAATTTGATTTCAATATAATATCTAACCAAACTATTTCAAAAAAATCACATACATGTAAAAATTAACATCCCATCAAGAAATGGGATCAGATTAAGATTTAAAAACAGACATTTGATTCCACACTGATTCATATTTAAATTAATATGCAAGCGGATTCAAATTTGGATTAGGTTTATTTTAAAATAAATATGTATATCTAATGTCCATACATTTTGACATATAAAGTGATCAGCTCTTGATAAAAAAAAAAAACTTTACTCTTGACTTTTTTTCCAAACGGCTGTCTTAGACGTAAAGACAACTGCTTGACAAGTCCATGCCAGTGCGCCAAGAATTTAAGTGCCTTTTGAATGTCTAGGAAGGTGATTTGAAATCCTTGAATTGGGTAGAAGATCTTACGACATCATATCGATGGTTTTCAACAGCGTTTTTCGATCTGCATAGTTTCAACAGCAATTATATATTATCTTGTGTTTCAATATACTTGAATTACAACAATCATTTGGAACCCATGCTTTCCCCCTCTTACTGCATCCTAGCAACCCTTTTATGTATAATTCATGAATATATTACTGCATCCTAGCAACCCTTTTATGTATAATTCATTAATATAAAGTTAGTCATTCCCCTCTTACTACATCCTCGATCTTAAGTTAGGGGTAAGTAGGAGGAAAATCCCACTAACCGAATGACAGCGGAAACATCATCTTTTTTTTTTGTCCTAGCAGAGTTTTATTGTGCCTTGAGTGCTTCGAGAATACCCCAGTCCTCCATGTCAACTAGCGACCAATCGCTTGCTGACAAGTAACCCCACTAGAGTTCGGAGACAAAATCATGCCTTGAAAAGCAAGTGTCAAGACAAATTAGATTTCTAGATATAGGATTTCGAAACCAAATGCCTATTTGAGGTACTCCCATGATTGTTTGGTAGTTTGGGTAATGATACGTATTGCCTGAATAGCCCGTTTCAAATTTAATCAGACCCCTTTTTTATTTGACATCGAATCCTTTTCAAGGCTGAGATATGAAATATTTTATGACTTTAATATTTCTTTTAATTTTTTGCTCTCTACCTTTTTGCATAAATAATTTATGTTTTAAATTTTAATAATTTATATTTTAACTTTCATCCGATTCACAAATTATTCTAATTCGATTCAGCCAGTGCCCTGTTAAATCTTTCTGTAGCCTATTTGATTCAATTAGTGGGCCTGTCAGAAGAAAAGCGTGGAACTGTGTTTTGAAAAATTGGGCCAAGGACAGGTCGCTGCATAGACGTTTCCTCTCCCTTTTTTTTTTTTTTTTTTTTTGGAAGATTTTGTTTGCTTCTTGAGAAAGACGTGGAACCGTTTTTTTGGAAGATTAGGCCAAATGCCGGCACCTAAGTGGACTTTTCCTTTTCTCGACGCGCTGGCCGGCCGACCAGATTGAAGGCAGCCTGTCATCTAATTTCAACAAAGAAATTGCTCGACGCAATTATGTCCTTTAAATTTTTCATATTTCGGCAAGCTACTAGTTGGCTAGCATGAACCGCAATTTCCACCTTTCTTATTCAATGTTGGGATTTTGATTGGTGTAGCCAAATTATTAGAGTAAGAAGATGAAAGGTAGTGTAACGCAGAGGTCCATATATGAACCAAAAAAAAAAAAAGTAACTCCATCTTAACAGTATTAAGAAAAAGACAAGAATCAATTAGTGAAGCAGCCGTCATACGAACTCTAATATTTATCTAATTTGATTTATATTGGAAAGATAAGGATTGGCAGGTCCTTATCAGAGTATAGAATAAAACAAAAAGTAGTTGTATGAACAGTGATTGAGATTATTGTTTCTCTATATTTGGAGTCAACCACAGCCAAATAATTCAACGTTAGGGTCATTAATTAGGCGCCAATTAGTTTCAGAATAATTACATTGGTGGTGGTGAAATCAACACCTCTGAGACCTGGTCAAACAACTTGGTGTTTTCTCCATTATGTCTCTTCTAGATGCTTCAAAAGCTTGACCTAAGCTTGTGTAAACACAGTTGGGCCGGACCTAGGCTCGTTCGAAAATTTAAGGGAGGTTTTATTAAGAGGCACTGACACATAGAAACCCAATTTCAGATCCTTTAAAAAAGAAAAAACAAACTTAGACCTTCAAATACATAGTAAAATAGTTGAGAAGCACTAATATGTAATAACAAATTTTGTGAGTTTGTGCAGACAACTGCTTGCGGAAGTTTAAACTTGGCCTTGAAGTGTATGCAACCAATCTTAAATCCAGGGTTCTAACAAACTGTACAAGTCCATAGATCTCAAGTCACTGGGCAAGGGAGAGGGTTGTTGACTCGAGATGGTAGATTTTGACATGCAAGTGGTCTAAATTCATGATGTGATCCATGTATCTTATTTAGACAAAATATTTCATATCCTTGTCAGAAATGAAGGATTTGAATATTGAAATCTAACAAGTCAAGATCAAAGGCCCCTTAAGTGGATCATGCCCATACTACAGGCCAACGACCAACACTCAAATTCTGAGTACCAAGATGACTACATGGTCCATCTATAGAAGAGACAGATCTGGTCCAATATGAGTGCTACAGAATTGTGCAATTATACTTTAGAGATCAACGCTTTAAGATTTTTACTTTTTCAATTTCCTAGCAATATAGATGTGATCCCAAAGTTACATATTTGGAATCTGCTAGTTTAGGATTTATAGGGTTGAGCAGTCAACAACCTAAAGTTTTCAAACATTTCATCTTAAATGAGCATTCAAAAGGACTGACTTAAGAGTCTACTTTTAGATATTGAACCATGGTTGAGATTTACAAAAAAGACAAATTTACTCTTGAAATGAAAAGTACAAAACATTGCAAGGGACAAAAAAGAAACTGTCTATATCTCTCTCCTTCATTCAATGAGATGGAGAGGATTGTATAGAGTATGCATAAGATTGTCGAATATATTGTGTTGAGTTTTGATTAGTAATTTACATGGACATGCATATTTTGTCATACTCCATCTGCTACTTGCCTTTATTATATCAATGCTGACCAATACTATGAGTGTTCAAGAAGAACCCAGCTTGTTTTGTTCATTTAGCATTGTTGCCTACAAGTTAGTCATCTTATAGAATGATATGCATGAAAGCCTTTGGCTCTAACTTCAAATATGGCTGTACTTTCCATTTAGGAGAACTTTTGTGTGTTTCATGAAACCAATTTCAACAAGCTCCTTTATTCCATTTTATGTACCTCAGTCTCTTGAAGCAGATAACATGTCCACTGTTCAGTTTCATCCTCGAGCTGCAAGTTAATAGCTGAAGTCTTTCAGCTTTGGAAACCACATGAATGGCTAAATTCTTACTTTCTTTTGCCATCATAGAAGTATGCAATAGTGAGGCCATTGATGGTGGAAGTTCTGTTGGCAGCTACACAATAATATGAACTTTAACTAATGAAAATGATCCTTGATGAAGCTTGATTGACCTTAGAACCATGAAAATTGATTTTCGCATGGTTTGTGCTGCTTTTTTTTTTTTTTTTCTTTATTTATATGTAACCTTTAAATTACTTGAGAGATATTGATCTTTTAATCTTCTAACAGATATTCAAGTTGCCTTCCTGGCCTCCTACTTGATTTTTAGAAAGCAGCTCTACCCTTTGAATCGTTGTGCCTCACTAACTAGTTCCTCAAGTTGCACTCTTCTTTTGGATGGATGAGTCAGAGTTTGTATCTTCTTTTCCATGGTTTGGATGATTTGAAAGTTGCTTTGAACTTCAGAATATCACTAGAGCTTTCTTTAAGGTATTTACGATGACAAATCCGTTTATGTCCTGGAGAAAATGGCTGGACATATTTCACTAGACAAACTGAGCAAGTTTGAGATGTTGACTCAAGTGCAAGGATCACTTAGCTTTTTGAAACATTTTGTCACTGTTTTTGTTTATATGGCTTTCCTATTTCCTTGTATCATGAGATGTATGACTAAGGATTCTCTCTAGTAGATAAACAAGAATAGGTACTCTTTGTCAAAAATTAATCTTAATCTTTTAATGAACAATGCCTTCTTATTTTATATGTCTGAATTTTCAAACAATATGCTGTTTCTTGTTCACATGAACACCAATGCTACATGTTCATGGAGGCAAGTGATTTTTTTTTTTTTTGGAAACAGGAAATAGATATTGTGCGGTGATCACAGACATGTACAGTTGGCTCTTGTTTACTAACATCTCCTGCAATTAGCAGTTCATCTCATGCAGCATTAGGCTTTAACCCAATTGTTTTTACATATTCTTGCCAAAAGATGCTCAAATAAACTAATATTTTTAGTGCATTGAATCTTTTAGCTAGTGCATCAAGGCTTAAAGTGAACAAGAGCTTGAGAAGGGTGTCATGGGTACGGATGTCAACCAATCAATTTTAAATAAGATGTACTCTTAATTATGTCTGCTTTTTCAAATGATCACATATTTGGATTGGAATTCCCATTTAAATAGGAATGAAGAAAAGTCTATACCTATCTGAACTTGAATCCAAATCTGAATTCACAATCTCAATTCTAACTGAATCCAATTTCAAGTTCACATCATCTGAATCTAACTTTTAAACCTGGCACAAACTGCACTACAATATGTTAAAAACCATCTTCCATCAAATCACGATTATAAAACATTTAAAAACTGACACGGAGCACTCTTCATGGATGCTACCAATTTGAATTAATTTGCCATCAATTTAAGTAATCAATTCAGCCCATTTTGATAACTTTATGAGTAAGGGCCTTCAGATATTGAAAAAAATTTCAAAAAATATATTCTGGGAAAAATATAGTTTAGTCTTGTTAACATTTTTAAAAATACGATTCTCCAAGAAAATTCTTGGTTCTCAGGAGTGGCCTGGAAAGTTAAAATATCATAAAAACTAGAAACTTAAATATCACAAAATAATGCTTCAATTTCACAAATTCTACAAAAAATATCACGAGCAAAAGCTGCTTTCTTTTCTTTGTGCTTAGAGGAGAGAAGTGGAAGAAAGAAGAAAGAAACATTTTTTTTTTTCTGTATTATTTTAAAATATGTGAGCCTATATTTTTGAAGTATGAAGCAAAGGGTGGATGAAGCAAACTAAAATATAATTTTTGGAAAATGTTTTTGGACCCCTACAAGATAATTCTTGGTTCTCCAGAATTGCCCGAAAAGTTAAATTTTCGTAAAAAGTAGAAAAAATCACAACCTAATGCTTCAATTTGACAAAATCTGCAAAAATATCACGAGCAAAGTTAAGCTGCTTTCTTTGACCTTAGAAGAGAAAGGAGGAAGAAAGAAACACTTTTTCTGTAGTCTTTTAAAATATTTGAGCCTATTATTGAAGTAAAGGGTGGATGGCGATGATTTCAAAGATAAAAGAGGGGTCTAATGCCTATCCCCACTACCTGGCAGTCCATGCTCCACATAGTGCTTTCCGCTCTTTCTTCTCTGCCTTGATCCTTTCACACCAAAAGGCGACTCCACTCTCCCACCGTCCGGAAAGCAGAAAAAGGAGGAGAGATCACAGAGAGACAAAACTAGAGTCACACCCTCAGTCATTTCTGCAACGAGATATTTTGTTGACGGCCACAGGGGAAAAATAAAGATCAGCACGTACCTAATCTTCCTTTCTCTCTCTGTTTCCTTTCTCCCTCCCTCTCTCTCTCTCTCTCTAAGCACATTAACCATGATAGCGAAAGGCCACCAACTATATTCTCTAAATGAGAGGAAGAAGACAAGAAGGGGAGAGGAATCATGAAGGTGCAGAACAAGGGCCTCATCCTCTTCCTTTTGCCTGATCATTTGGTACAAGAATTGTTGTTTTTCTCGAGCCATCTTTGGTTTACAATTTCCAGGGAAAGGATCTTTTATAATTTTTGTCAAGGGTAATAATTTTTATCAAAACTGTCAAATAGAGCTTGAGACATAAGTTTGATTGCTCTACAGTACAAAGACAAATGGTCTATACCGTCTAGAAATATCTTTGATACTTTCTCTAAGTTTAATGCCTGTAACATATGGAATTCCTTTTTGAAGGCTTCCAACTCAAGAATTCAAAAATTTTGCTTTTGGATTACTCTACTCCTCTGAAATCTGAACAAAAAGGAATTTGCAGTATTTCGAGTTCTCAGTCGTCAGTATTTATGAAAAGTGAAAAGTGAAGCTTTTCTTAAAAAATTACCAAAAGTAGTTCCTTTTATAGAATTATAAACGAAAGGAAAGCCTGAAAATACAAAGTTTCTTATACAATACTATTAGTCTGTAAGATACTATTATTATATACGGCGCCGTGGAATGGAAAATAATTGGATTGGAAGAAATGCGTGCTGCTGCGGCTTCTCTCTCTGTTTGGTGCCTCCTCTGCCTTGCGGGCCATGTAGGGGCGGGTGGTTCGTGGTTCGATGAGGAATGTCGTCTCCTTCCTTTTAACCTTTCTAGGTGAACAGAAACAACAAAGATGTATAAACCAAGTACGGCAGTTTTAAATTAGAAGTAGTGACTCTATAAGAGTACTTTCTATGGCAGTGTCAAACATTATAAAAACAAGTTTACCAGTGGTTTTAGTTCTATGCTTCGCTTTCACTTCTGCACATCCCCATAATGCTTCTTAATTTATACAGTAATTATTACCTTTTCGAAAGGTTTGCAAGAGTTTTCCTCCGCAAAGATACCTTTAGAGGAGCAAAGTAGACGCTACTTGACTTTGACCAGCGAGGGGAACCTCTGTGTGTGTGTCTGTTTTGGACTTGGGAGTCATTTAACAGAGAAAGTTGGTGTTCCAGTAGTCAGGCGAGTGGGGCCTGCTCCGCTGAATTTAAGGACACCTTTACTTGCAATTGGGTGGGCCTTTTTTATTTCTAACAACCTTGGCCCTCTTCCTTTTGTCGTTCGGCGTGACGGGCTCCAGCTTCCCAGTGAGGAATCTCACCACCTTCTCTTTGGGGATTCCTGATTTTGGTCGTCAATCGTGAGCTATAAGTTCTGTTCCATTTGATTGTGTGTTTTCTTACTTTATCCCTCCCGGTTGTGTGTTTTTGTTGCTTTTATTACCATTGTTGTTGTTATGGTGGTCTGTTGAATTTAGAAGTTGGGAAGGTTTTACGTTTTTTGCATGTGGGTGTCGAGGCGAGATTGCAGCTCCTGGTTCCTTGATCGGCGGCGGTAGTGCTTTTAGTCACCACTCCTCAGTCGCTTTCTCCGTCTTGCAGAGTTTCTCGGTTTCGAAAATTCCAGTTTTGATTTGGTTTGGTTTGGAGAGACTGCTTTGCTTTTTGAGGTTTTCCTTTCTCTAATTTGGACCTTTTTATGATGGAGTCTTTCTCGTCAATCTCTTCCTTATCATTCGCAAACTCGCTCGGTTCTAACGGGGACGTTCGCTCGAGGAACTTAAGAGAAGCCAACATGCTGAAGGCTGATCTGATGGCCGTAGGAGCGAAGAGTGATGGTTCCGTTGGCGTTCTTGAGGTCTACATCCACCAGGCAAGAGATATACACAACATCTGTATCTACCACAATCAGGATGTTTACGCGAAATTCTGTCTCACCTCCAACCCAGATTTGACTGTCTCAAGTCGAATTATCAATGGTGGGGGGAGGAACCCAGTCTTCAATGACAAGCTGCAGCTCAATGTCCAGCAGATTGATGCGTCCCTGAAATGCGAGATTTGGATGTTAAGCAGAGCAAAGGATTATTTGGAAGACCAATTGCTTGGATTCGCACTCGTCCCAATTTCTGCTGTGGCAGCTGCAAATGATGGCGGTCTGAGCCAGGAGTTCTCACTTTCTTCAACTGATCTTTTCCATTCTCCGGCAGGTTTTGTCCAGCTCTCCCTTTCATACAGGGGATATGCGCCGGAAGTTATGATGATGGGCACTTCTGGCTCCATCCCACACTCTGTTGTAGCTGATGAATCCTTACCTGATTCAGAAGCCAATGATCCAATTTCCAGTGAGTACAGCAAGATAGAGTTCCCTGACTTGCAGATTGCTAAGGAGAATGAGCGCATGGTATCTGAATATTTCGTTATGCAACAGAGTCATTTGGATTCAGAGTGCTCCGACAGCTTTCCCAATTCAAGCAACGAGAATCAAATCGACTCCGACATTGGAAGCCAGGTTGTAGACAGCGTTTCTAGCAACCCTGATTCTGAGAGTATTCATGACCATCCTTCTCCCCCGAGTAACCTGACAAACAATGCCCAGACCCAAGAACATGCTTCTCTGCTTAAAGGTGCAGAAAAGGTTGGTGAAATTGTCAATGGGGAGAGTAAATCTCCAGGTGGATTACCTACCACTGCCTTGGTGGAGCCGTTGATCAAAATAAATGTGCCAGAGCAACCGGTCGTGCAGCAGCACTATGTTGACATGTATATGAAGAGCATGCAAGAATTCACAGAGTCCCTTGCGAAGATGAAGCTCCCCATGGATATTGAAAATGGGGGAGAAAGTACACCAGGTCCTAAAGCAGATGAAGGCAAGAAATTGGAGGCCTCCAAGAGTACAGGATCACGAGTCTTTTATGGGAGTAGAGCTTTCTTCTAAGATTTACTGAACTCATGTCTTCCTTTCTAGAGTAGCTGCATCCTGCTTGACTTTTATACCTCCTATGGAGTATGGGACTATATCTGATGTTTCTTCTGTATGTTGAATGGCTGAGAATAGAAACAATGTAGCCTCCAAAATTTGTGTTCTAGTGAGAGCCCCTGTAACAGTTGTTATATCCTGAGTCGTTCAACTTACGCTCCTTTCATTTTCTTCTTTAGGTGCATCCAGTATTTGTTGGTTGCTTCTTGTGATACCATTTTCTTTCTCTTTCTTTTCTTTGCTTTGTGTTTCATTAGGATTTATATGTTTGAATTCCTATTCTCCAGGGCAGATGATGTACATAATGTGATAGATACTTTTGACGGGGCACAGATACTGGGGTTTGTAATATATAAATTACTGGGTAGGTCAGACTGGAACTTATTTTTACTTTTGATGGTGCACGGATATTGGGGTTTGTAATGTATAAATTACTGGCTTGGTCAGAGTGGATCTTATTTTTATGCGGCACAGATCATGGGGTTTGTAATATATAAATTACCGGCTTGGTCAGACCGGATCTTATTTTGATTGATGTTGGCAAAAAAAAAAAAAAAAAAAAAAGATTCAGGCCCAGTATCTATATCTGAAAAGAGATAAATATAAGTCCTTGATCCAGTTGAGATTAGTATTTAGTTTTTTGAGATTAGGCACAAATTGTCAATTTTAAACTGTGCAAAGATAGTGAAGGTGGATAAGGTCGCTTCCTGACCTCGATCTGACTTTGTTTCCAGCTGTCTCCGAGGTCTGAACAGACTTAACATCTTCCTCTATATCTAATATGTATTCATTGTGTTCTTTCTGACTAATTGTGCTACTCTTGGTGAAGGCACCATCCCAATGAGAAACTGCAGGACGCAAAGACATAATTTTGTATACTTCTTGACCCTATCTCCTGTTACTCGCAGTCTAGATCAGTTTTGTGCATATATTTCATAGTATAAAGTAGGTCATCATCTTTTTTTCCCTGCTAGAAGAAAGCTCTGCTTTCTCAAACATGGAATCCCCAGACATTCAAAGTTGGAAGATGAATTGCAGAAACGTGCACGCATGTATATGAATTGCAGAAGCATGCACACCTATATATGCTCACATATGCACCCATGAACACCTATTCTTTCATGCATGGAATTCCGTAGATTAAAAAATCTGAAAGTGAGTTTCATGCATACGCTAACACATCCATCTTCAAATAAGAAAAGTAACATGTTGGTAGCATCTGCAACATTGCATTTGACATTGTAGAAGGTTTCAACTTGGATAAAGTTCATTTTGAGAAGTCTCCCCAAAGAGTGGATTCTTATTCCAAGTCTTCAAGAAGCAGCGGTTACATGTTATGTTAACCTAGGTTGGCTGACACTATTTTCATCTATAAAAAATTGCTAATGTGATGTGCACTTTATGTTTTTTGGATAGAGGTTGGGCTCCATCAAGTAGACCTCATCGTCTGTCTGACATATTTTTTATTATTGATAGTCAATACCATTGATGTTTGCTAGTACGTGAGGCACACGCCGTTCTATGTGGCAGGTTAAACATTTTATTTGTTGTCATAAATATCTTCTTTGTAATTCATCTTTTTCATTTTTTTTAGTTGGCAGCAGTGTTTGTCTCTATTGGCATTCAATATACGACCACTTCCATATGTGTGTCAAATGCTGGCATCATATGTACTTCTATAGTTCATTTTGTGTGTTTGAGTCACTTTTTGGTCATTTTTGTATTGGCGTTCATTGCACAACTGCTTACATATTGTGTGATAGATAGCTCACCTGACTTTAATGTTGCTGATTTCCCAAGGGGATATCCAATTATGCATCTCAACATAGAGAATGATAAACTGTTAATGCATAATAAAGGCTGCATCATTTGGTGCTTGATGTATCCTTAGATTCATGCATTTACAGGAATGCGGCTTCTTGATATCTTCATCACAAATGCATAAGCAGTGCGTGTTGCTGCAGAATGGCCTTGACTATTATTATATGGTGCAGTTGGTGTACCAAAAGAACACATTTGAGGTAGATGTTCTTGGGTACCACTGGTTGCTAGATCATTCTTGAGCAAGCTTGTTTTGGCTTTGAGGTGATCTAGCAATTATGCTTGGCTAGATGCTCCTAAAAATTTGACTTGTATATGCTGTTGCCTTTACATCTAATTGTGTATGATGACAAAATTAGCAAGGAGTAATTACTGCAGAACCCGATCTTTATTCATTGTTCTATATAACTAGCTGGGCTTCAACTCCACTTTTAACTCCTTTTCATGAATGCTTTTATCTTGAACCTCCATGAGTTTCATCAGTTGAAAAACGATGAAGCAGCTTCTTTTATTGCAGAAAATTCTTGAGGAGGATTTCAGTGCAAGATATGTGGAGAAATATCAGAACCCGTTTTCAGTGGTTCTGCATACAAGGCAATTGGTCAGTTCAAATATCTGGACTCCATTGTAGTTACAGTGGGATTCGAATCTAAAGCAATAGCATGCTTTCAAATGAGAAGTTCTTATGTTGGCCCTTAAATTGCTTGTTGACAAAATGTTTCTGGCTGAGAAAGTGAGTAACTGAACATGTAAATACGTACTTGGAAATGGAGATGTTGTTGTCGATCAATGTTTTCTCTCCTTATATAGCAAAATTGTTATGCATCTCTACACTAAGGACCTGTTTTTGTATGATTTTTTTGGTCATAACAAAATCATTGACGGCAAAGTTTTTTCTACTGTCAGACTTTGGATGTTTCAGAAGTCATTTGAGATATTGCTGAGTTGCCTACATTTTCGGAATGTCTCTTGGACTAATACCACTTTAGCGCCCAAGAAATAACCTTGTATAGTTGTATGGCTTTGTTCCCTTTTAGGATTGTGGCTATCGTAACCATTTGGTGTCGCTCTATGTTGAATCAACTAAGTGGGAGTTACCGACTTGCTTAAATACACAATTAGCTCATGTTTTCTACAATACTAACTTCTATGCCAATGTTAGCATTTCCATGGCCTCATTTGTTCTATGGGAAGTTTATTGCAATTTCGAATTCTACTTGATCTTCAACTGAAGTGATGCTCTTCTTTTAAGTGACTTAGCATGTGTATACAAGGATCATGTCTAAAGCTTTGCTTACAACTAACATCTCATTTGAATACCTCATTTGAAATCCCTTTTTGTTGTCTGAAGTCTATATTCTTAGCAAAGTGTAATGTTGCATGATTCATTTCTCAAAGTGCAATTGAAGAACATATGGTTGAAAAATACACGTTTCCTTGGTGTCTCAGTCATCAAATCTTTTGTACCGTCTTTAATATCCTTTCATGCTTACAGTGGATCCACCTTTGGCAATGCCATATAGATTGTGTGCCATGCAATAGCACTGCTACTAATATTTGCTAGTAAAGTAACACAAATTTTGGTACCACTTCTGCATTGCATCACTGAATTTGTCTTTATGTCTCTAAAAAACTCAAGACATGAAAATGTTGCTAGTTTTATGGTACAGGAGCTCATGTACACTGGTAAAATATCATTAAGAGGACTTGAAAAGTGCACCTTCTAGTTCTTGAATTAGGAATTTTCAGTTGTCTTTTTCAGAGAAAAAGGATCAGGAATTAGAGTTATTCCATATCATTTTCCATCCTTGAGTCCTCATACCCGTTGTTATTGAACTTTGTTCTTGTCAACTTAACACCATTCCAGATGATTAGTATTGATGGAACTATTAGATGATTGTTAACCTTTCCTTTGGTGAGCATACATGAAAATAAATCTTTCCATTGGAATTTGGTACTAATTTATTTTTCTTGTATCCATATTGCATCCTGCAGGCTCTTATGTGCCAACATTTGATTATATAAGTGATTTGGTGTTCTATATTCCAGACTGAAGGTAGCTGTGCACTACATCATTAAGAAATGGTTGGCAATGATTCATTGTTTTGAGATGTTCATTTGGTGGCTTCTTGCTGTCATTGTTTTGCGCAATCTTTTGTTGGTGAAACCTTAGCAAATTAAGGAACCATTGTTAGAAAAGTGACAGATTATCCCTTTAATTTTCACTTTGTCAACTATCCTAATGTAGGGGACTAAATCTAAACAGATCATGCAATTCATATAATCCGGAAGCCTGTCACGATGTATATGTGGTACATTCAAGATTTCAGCCTTCAGAAAAGAAATGGGATCTTCAGCTATTACTTTTCAAATGTCTCCCCGCTTCCCATTTCCCATCAAGCATAGTTGTCAGCTTCATGTTCACAAGTATCGTTGATCTCACATCTTTTCACAAGTCACATGCCTAAACATTGTAAAACATATTTATCCTCTTAGCAACCATTGATCAAATTTTTCTCAAGCCTCTTCTTGATATGATTACTTTTCCTTTCACTATTGCTTCTTGGTTTAGTAAATCCAATTACACCCAGGCAGTCTTCAGATCTTTTCTGCTCAAATGCTTCCCCTGGCGGAAGAAGCTTTCATCGACGGAAGAGATTTTTCATTGTGGTCCTTCCTACGTTCTCCTCTCTCTTCCCCTCTTATCCCTTTCCCTCTGTCCCTCTCTTCCCCTTTCACTCTTACAAGCACCAAAGCACATGTGGACCAATCTCTCCATTCTTGGGATGTCAGTGGACCATATTCAAATCAGATGTATACTTTATCATATCCAATTTTCAGATCTATTTATGTTGGGATTCAAATTAGGATGAAGAAAAATCTAGGCCATACTGAATTCAAATCTGATAAGTTAACATCTAAATCCACATTTTAAACACTCAAACTGCATTATAGGCATTGAGTGTAGGATATTTGTGCAAAACATTATCTGGTCTGGATTTGAATATTACTTTGGTCGATATTTACTTAAATTGGAATCTGAATCATATGTCATGGCCTATATCCAAATTCGATCTGAGTTCTTAATCATATCAATTTCTCCATATCCTTTTTTTTTTATGCGGTTCAGTCAGATCAGATCTAAATTAGATTCTCTAGTCGTGTGAAAGTTTTGGGATGAGTTGTATATCCAAACTTGAAAGCCCGTCGGTCCAGAACTTCGTTTCCCTTCCCCGACCCACCTCTCTCTCTCTCTTTCACTTATTTCCCACTACTTGTATAACTTCAATGACCTCCAAAATTTGCCTAAGTTTTTTCATATTTTTGCACATTCATAGGAATTGAACTAGAGACTGACCTTAAACAAATCCCTAACCCGACCAGCTATGCTCTCAAGCACACTTATTCATATGATCACTAAAGCTAAACTGCGCATAAACTATAGACCTGATAATGCAACTATAACCTTAGTAATTTGTTATGTTATTTTAATATCAATAATAAGCGGCTTCTCAATGATTTTGATAATCAAATAGCAAATCAGTGATTATCAATTTGATGTTAATCAATGATCCAATCACATGCAATTGCCTCTAAGTCCCACCTCCTCTCGCTGTGACTATAACATTGGTTTTGTACGTGTGTGAGTGATGACCTGTCTCGAGCTTGTAGACGTTAGTTCATCTGGTGCATGCCTCTAGTTTTTCGGCCTCTCCGATCCTAGTTTAACCCAGTATCGCCATTTCCTGGCTGTGGGAAAGCAACTACAACTGCGGGGCATATTAACTAAGCTGCAATGATCACAAGAAGCGGAGAAGTGACCCCCTATGATTGAGATGATTCAAAGAACAGAGAGTCACCAAATGAAGCTTTTAGTAGGTACTCGGTTGGATCGTCAGATCTAACTCCTTCAGTATTTAAACACGAGAGATTATGAATCATCCCCTTGAGATGATCTCTCAGACTCCCAAGCGGCTACCCAATATGCCCATCATTACTTGATGCTTGTGCAGATCATCACTGGTTGATCATCAATGCTAGTGTCAGTCGCCAGTTTTCAAATTCAAGGTGCCAAAAATTCATTGCCCCTATAATGGAGCTGTAAAGCCCACAAGGTGACATGACTAACAGGCGCCAATATTTTGCATAGGAAGCAGTATTGGTACAACTCATCCATTGTAAAACAGTGTAGTTCTTCCTGAACCTGGGGTTTCATATATAGGAAATCAAACAGGACGCTCTCAAATAAAAAAAAAAAAGGATCTTTCTCTTAGGAAAAGAACGTGGGACATGACATAACATTCAAGCATGTTAAAGTATGTTGAGTAGAAAAATAACAGCATACATAAGGACCACGCAGTGCGCGATGGGTAATTAAAAATGGAAAATGACACCAAAATAACACTTAATTTGGAAAAGAAGAATGAGTCAACCAAGTCCTTACCAAATCAGACCAAGTAGAGTTGGATTCGTGGTGCTTAGTGGAAGGAAACAGCTTTGGAAATTGAGGAGAAGCGAGAATAGACGTGCAGGGCCATGTTCTAGAACCGTAAACAAGAAAATAGAGGAAGACAACCCTAGGATTTATGTGGTTCGACAAATGTTTAAGTCCGCGAGCGTGTTATCTCAATCTGTATATCGCACAGTGAGAGTCTCCATTGATATTTATTTTTAAGTTTTACAAACCTCATCGCATCCCACCATAGTAGGGGCCTTAGCATAATTTCCATAATCTATGGGATTGCAACGGATTGATTTGTTGCCTTCTTTATCTAATATTTGCTTTTCATCTCGTTGAGTTTCTCCTTTATCCATTTGGCTGTCACCTCCTCTCTCATGCGTTATTGCCACTTGTTCCTGCATTGACGCCAGCTGGTCATGATCTTCATGCATCAACGCCAGCTGGTTACATGCCTTCAAACTGAATGGCCGGAGAAGGGTGTTGAGTTTGTCGCGAAAGAGATTGAAGCAGATCCGTGAGAAAGGTTTTGCCATAATATCTGCAAGCTGGTCATTGGTGGGAAGTGAACAGTAAAATGGCCTTGTTGAACATGATCCCGAACAAAATGCGCATCAAAAGACATAAAACATGACCGGAAGCCTAGCTGGAAGATTACCGTGCCCTTGCATGATACATGCCACGAAGACTTCGTCAAATGACAAGTAGTCAGTAAGTCAATTAAAGGTAGATACATCACTCTTGGATTCAAAGTAATTCCTAGAATAGGAGCATTCATAGAATAGAAACATGGTAGCAGAGCAACGTAAAAAATCAATTTGTGACAGCAAGATAACTTCAAGAGGCTGAGTCAAAACAGTGTCCAAATCCCTTTGTTTCCCCATACCCTGGCCTGAAAATCAAAATCAGTGTCAAGAGTAGATACCTGTGTTTACACCTGTCATGCCAGGGTGACGCCGCACCTGAAGAAGTTCGATGATCACAGCCAGCTAATGGTGTATCTCGGTGTCGAGGACGGCTGCAAGGCGCATCGACTGTTCGATCCACAACGCGGGAGAATCCATGTAAGTCGTGACGTTAAATTTGAATAAGAACTGAAACAGAAATGAAACATGGATACAGGAAGCAGTGAACCATCGAATTTCACTGTTGAGGAGGAGTCTAACACTGAGTCAAGAATGCGCAACTTACTTGCAGGCGAACAAGCAGGAAGGTCAGTGTCTATGGAGCTAAGCTATCCGGCTTCCTCATCAACACCGATGGGCTACGAACCAATGCCAGTGGTGACGCTGGCTCGAAGATTGCTGGCGGATGAAACTGCTGCGGCCTTAGAGATGGAGGACAACAATGACAGACCCATTCGAAATAGACATATTGAAGATATCATGAAAAACGCTCAGTGCGTCGAACTCGACGATGAAGACGTCGAAGAAGAGGTCATGCTCGCGGCAACAGAGGAGCCGGCCAACTGGCATGGGAGGAAGCTATGGCCAAGGAGATTGTCTGCTGAGAAAAACTCGACTTGGATGCTGACAACCCTTCCGGCCGGAACCAAAGCAATCAGACTCAAGTGGGTGTTCAAATTGAAGAAAAACTCGGGAGGAGAGGTGATCAAGCACAAGGCCAGATTAGTCGTGAAGGGCTATGTCCAGTGGCAAGGGATCAACTTCGAGGAGGTGTTTGCGCCGGTCGCTAGTTTCGACACCGTACGAGTCATCGTTGCCGTCGTAGCTAACCGTGGGTCGCAAGTCCATCACCTCGACATCAAATCAGCATTCTTCAATGGCGAACTTGAGGAGGAGGTCTACGTAGCTCAACCAGAGGGTTTCATGGTGAAAAACAAGGAGCATATCGTACTCAAATTAACCAAAGCATTGTATGGTCTCCGACAAGCACCACACGCCTGGATCGGAGCCTGAAGCACATTGGGTTCTCAAAGTGCGCGCTTGAACAAGCCATGTAAATGAGAGGAAGAGACCGTGCCGGCATCATCGTCGGAGTTTATGTTGATGATCTAATTGTAACAAGAGGATTCGAAGGCGATCGCAGCATTCAAGCAGCAGATGATGGCTGAGTTCGAGATGAGCGACCTCGGCCTGCTCACCTGTTACCTTGGGATTGAGGTGGCACAAGGTGAAGATGGTATCCAACAGACAGCCTATGCCAAGAAGGTGTTAACGCAATTTGGTATGCTTGATTGCAATCCCACAATCCGTCCCATGGAACCAAGGTCACAGCCAGTGGATGCAACAAAATATCGACGAGTCATCGGATGTCTAAGATATCTTCTTCACACAAGACCAAATCTTTCGTATACCATCAGTACAACTAGCAGATTCATGGAGAGACCAACAGTGATGTACCACAAGGTAGTGAAGCAGATTTTGTGATATTTAAAAGGAACAATTCACTTTGGTCTTTTATACACTAGAGGAAGAGGAGAATAGATGATCGTCGGGTTCACATATAATGATTTGGCAGGCGACTTTGATGATCGAAAAAACACCAGAGGCATGACATTCTATGTAAATGAAAGCCTAGTCTAATGGAACTCGCAGAAGCAGAAGACTATAGCTCTGTCTTCATGCGAGGCTCAATTCATGGCAGCAACTGCTGCATGCCAAGCACTATGGCTCAGAGGACTGTTGGCCAAGCTGGCTGGAAGAGAGCTGCAACTGGTGAAGTTGTATGTGGATAATAGGTTTGCTATCGCATTGATGAAAAACCCAGTTTTTCATGGACGCAACAAACATATTGACACAAAGTTCCATTTATTGGCAATCTCCTAATGCAGGTGGTGAAGAAGGGGACGACTAAGGAGATCTGGGACTGCCTCAAGACGAGATTCGTCGGGCAGATCACGTGAGGAATGTGCACCTGCAAAATTTAAAAAGTGACTTTGATGCCATGCAAATGCAAGAAGGAAAGACGTTGGATTAGTATGCGGGCAGACTCACTGGGATGTCTGTCAAGTATGCCAACTTGGGGGGAACCCTGAGCGATGACCCCTCGTGAAGAAGTTGTTTGACACCGTTCCAAACCGGTTTCTTAGTGTAATCGCCGGCATAGAGCAGTTTTGTGACCTCAACACTATGCTGTTTGAAGAGGTCGTGGGACAACTCAAGACCTATGAAGAACGCTGGTGTCCCCGAGCATTCGGTACCGGTGGCAACAGTGATGCTCAACTACTTCTCACTCAGGCCGAGTGGGAGGCACGACAGAAGAGAAGCGGAGGCGACCCATCATTGACCTGAAAGGAGAGGACTCACAGGGAAGGAGGGGTTCGTAGCTGGAGTGGACACAGACGCAACAGAGGGCGCGGGAGAGGCGGACGAGGCGACTTGCCACTCAAGGACAGAGCAGGTGGCTCTGGAGGCCGTGGTTGTGACTGTTGCTTCAATTACAACAAATTGGAGCATTACACAAACCAAAGCAAGGCTCCCAAAGGGAAGAAGGCGACACATCTTAACAAGCTGACGACACTGAACCAGCCTTGTTGCTTGCAGAGTTGGAAGAAGTGGTGTCCACAACACTTGAACCACCAGAATGGCAAAATCGGTAGGATGTCGTCCTGATGAATGAGAAGCAGATATGGCTAGAACGGAAAGGGACCGAGCAGGGCATGAAAACTACCGATGTCTGGTACCTGGATAACGGCGCCAGCAACCACATGACCAGAGACAAGGTCAAGTTTTGAGAGTTGGACGAGACAATCACCAGTAGGGTGAAGTTCGGCGATGGCTCATCAGTGCAGATCATGGGGTAATGGTCCAATTCTTTTTAAATGCAAAAATAATGATCAATGGTTGCTCCAGGAAGTATATTATATTTCAAGGCTTCGTAGCAACATCGTGTGTCTCGGGCAACTCACTAAGGCAGGTCATAAGGTGGTTATGGATGAAGACGAATTAGAGGTGTTTGTAAAAAATTCATGGCAAAAAGGTAAGACACACACCAAATCGTCTCTACCGCATCGAGCCGCAGATTGCAAGGCTAGTATGCCTCCTCGCAAACCTTGAGGATCCGGCATGGCTGTGGCACGCTCGTCTTGGCCACGTGAAATTTCAAGCAATGAAGATGCTTGTAAACAAGAAGATGGCAACCGGGGTACCGTCGATCACTCATCCTGCTCAGTTATGCCGAGAGTGCTTGGTGGCGAAGCAGACGAGACAACCATTCCCGTTGGCAGCCAACTATCGAGCGAAGGAGCCACTCGAACTCTTGCATGCTGATCTTTGCAGACCGATCACACCACCCACCCCTGCTGATAATAGTTATTTCTTACTAATAGTTGATGACTTCTTTCGTTGGATGTGGTTGTGCGTATAAGAACAAAAGACCAAACATGCTTGACGTTCATGAGGATCAAGGTGTTGGCCGAGAACGCATGCGGGCGTTGTGTCAAGACGCTTCGGATCGATCGGAGAGGCGAGTTCCTCTCTCTCGAGTTTGCCAATGTGTGTGAACAGGCTGGCATTGCACGACATCTTATTGCGTCATACTCACCACAACAAAATGATGTGGTGGAGCGGAGGAATATGACGGTGATGGCGATGACAAGATGTCTCCTCAAGAGCATGAGTATGCCGAGAAGATTTTGGGGGGAGGCGGTACGGCACGCGGTCTACCTGCTGAACCGCTTGCCTACGAAGGTCATGGGCGAACACACACCATATGAAGCTTGAAGTGGCAGGAAACCAGATCTTGCGCATCTTCGGTTATTCGGTTGCACGGCGCATGCCAGGGTGATGACACCACACCTGAAGAATCTCGATGATCGTAGCCAGCCAATGGTGTATCTCGGTGACGAGGATGACTACAAGGCGCATCGACTGTTCGATCCACTGCGCGGGAGAATCCATGTATGCCATGACGTTAAATTTGAAGAAAAACTGAAGTGGAAATGGAACATGGATGCAAGAAGCAGTGAACCGTCGAATTTCACTGTTGAGGAGGAGTTTGACAGTGAGTCAACAGTGGGCAACTCAGTTGCAGGCGGACAAGCATGAAGGTCAGTGTCTATGGAACTAAGCTATCCGGCTACCTCATCGACACCGATGGGAGACAAACCAACATCGGTGGTAACACCCGCTTAGAGATTGCTGGCGGATGAAACTGTCGCGGCCTCAGAGATGGAGGACAGCAATGACGGACCCGTTTGATATAGATATATCAAAGATATCATGAGAGACGCTCAGCGCATCGAACTCGACGATGAAGACGTCGAAGAAGAGGTCATTCTCGCGGCAACTAAGGAGCCGTCGTGTTACCAAGATGCAGCCGGTCAACCGACATGGAGGAAGCCATGGCCAAGGAGATTGAGTCCATTGAGAAAAACTCGACCTAGATGCTAAAAATTCCTCCAGTCGGAACTAAAGCAATCATACTCTTGTGGGTGTTCAAATTGAAGAAAACTCAGGCGAAGAGGTGATCAAACACAAGGTCAGATTAGTCGCGAAGGGCTATTTCCAGTGGCAAAGGATCGACTTCGAGGATGCGTTTGCGCCGGTCGCCAGGCTCGACACCATACAAGTCATCCTTGTCGTCGCATCCAACCATGGGTGGCAAGTTCATCACCTCGACATCAAATCAGCAATCCTCAACGGCGAACTTGAGGAGGAGGTCTACGTAGCTCAACCAGAGGGTTTCGCGGTGAAGAACAAGGAGCATATGGTACTCAAATTAACCAAGGCGTTGTATGGTCTCCGGCAAGCACCACGCGCCCGAAACATGTGCCTGGATCGGAAGCCTGAAAAACCTTGGGTTCTCAAAGTGCGCGCTTGAGCAAGCCATGTAGCCGAGGGGAAGAGACCGCGCCGACATCATCTTCGGAGTTTATGTTAATGATCTAACTGTAACAGGGGAGGATTCGAAGGCGATCAAAGCATTCAAGCAACAGATGATGGCTGAGTTCGAGATGAGGGACCTCGGCCTGTTCACCTATTACCTTGGGATTGAGGTGGCACAAGGCGAAGATGGGTGCCAAGGCGAAGATGGTATCCAGATCAAGCAGACAGCCTATGCCAAGAAGGTGTTAACGCAATTTGGTATGCTTGATTGTAATCCTACAAAACTTCCCATGGAACCAAGGTCGCAGCTGCACAAGGATCCAGACAGACAACCAGTGGATGCAATAAAATATCCACGAGTCATCGGATGTCTAAGATATCTTCTTCACACATGACCAGATCTTTCGTATACCGTCGGTATATTTAGCATTTTCATGGAGAGACTAACAGTGATGCATCACAAGGCAGTGAAGTAGATTTTGCGATATTTAAAAGGAACAATTCACTTTGCTCTTCTATACAATAGAGAAAAAGGAAAAGAGATGATCGTCAGGTTCACATATAGTGATTTGGTAGGCGACGTCGATGACTGGAAAAGCACCAGAGGCATGACATTCTATGTAAATGAAAGTCTAGTCTCATGGAACTCACAGAAGCAGAAGACTGTAGCTCTGTCTTCATGTGAGGCTGAATTCATGGCAGCAACTACGGCTGCATGTCAGGCACTTTGGCTGAGAGAACTGTTGACCGAGCTGGCTGGAAGAGAGCCGCATGTGGTGAAGTTGTATGTGGATAATAGGTCTGCAATCACACTGATGAAAAACCCAGTTTTTCATGAATGCAGTAAACATATTCACACAAAGTTCCATTTCATACGCGAATGCGTCGAAAGATGACATATTATTGTGGATTTTGTGCGAACAGATGAGCGACAAACAGATCTATTGACAAAGGCATTGCCGAAGGCAAAGTTGGCAACAGTGAGACACTTGTTGGGTGTTCGAGATCTCGGGCCACACCAGGATTAGGGGGGAGAATGTTGGTCTACTTCTATCGTGAGAACATGCTGGAGAACGTGAGAGAGTGTGTGTGGTTCCCAAGATCATGGCCAGTTAAAGAGAAGTGGAGAAAATGGTGCGAGACTTGAGGGCTGAAGTGGAGGAGATGATGGGAGTGACCAGCGGTTACTAACTTGAGGGCTGAAATGGAGGAGATCATGGAAACGACCAGCAGTTATTAGCGCGAGGATCAAGTTTTTGCTTTTCTATATATAGTTATTATTTAGAAAGTTGAGTAGAGTACGTCCAAAAGAGGAGTAAACAATTTTTTTGCACCAGCATGTTGCTTGTCACATAGCAGTTGTCTGCACCAGCATGTTGCTTTTATATCAATGTACATAAAGCACATTAAAAAGATATAACATTGTTATGCGCCACTATAGTTGTTTTCTCTGCAAGTTTAAGATATGTTAATAAAAACATCAACATCAGGGAAATGGAAAACTCCATGGAATAGAGAAAAAATATACACATGAACATTAAGATTACCATATGAAGCAAAATCTAGATAAGAAATGCTTTTTAGTAAGAATCTAAAAACCCAGTGTTAATAAGAAATTATATATATATATATATATATATATATATATATATATATATATATATATATATATATATATATGTATATGTGTGTGTGTGTGTGTGTGTGTGTGTGAAGTTCTAAGTGAAGAAACATGTTAGAGCAGGTTCTCAAACATGGATATAGTCTCAAAGGCACTGCAAATTTTACATATATCAGCACTCATTCAGAAGCACCAAAGAAGAACCAGAAGGGAGGACTCATTTTCAGATCCTTTCTCTCCAGTCCTTCCATTTTTAGCGGCGATGGTGGCCTCAAAGATGGTGCTGTTGTAAGATGCACTGGCAGACTGTAATAACTGCCAATTTTACATATACCTTTGTTTCAGAAAAAAAAAGGAAAAGAAAGAGAGAGAAAAAAAAAACAATTATAATAATAAATAAAAATGACGTTTTCAAAACATTGCCACTCAAAGAGTTGCCAGCGCTTCATCACCTATGTTTATTAAGGGGTTGTACCATGAGAGGAGAAGGTGGATGCATCCATTTATACTCGCTTGTTCTTATTTTCTTTTTCTCTTCCATTCTCTTGAGTGTACATTGAGGGTTTTAATTTAGTTACACTACAGGTATGGTATTTACCTTCTTTTTTCTATTTCGCATGCATTGATAATACTACATCATACTGCTTGTAAGATGGCCTTCTTGTTTGGTTCCATGCGTCATGTATTTATGCTTTATTTAATAATCCATGTCAACTCTTATGTTAGCATGATATTTATGTTTAGCACGGCAAAGAATGCACTATGTTTCCTACTGTCGAGCTTTGCATGTTAACAAGACGTCTTCATTCATTGTGAACAGCAATGGGAGTGCGAGATAGGTTGATTGCATGCATGTTTACTTACTCTTATATCCCCCTTTTTAGGTATATTTTTATGTAATAGTGGCGAAACACACCCACACAAAACACCATAAAAAGCCAGAGTCAAGATATATATATATATATATATATATATATATATATATATATATATATAGACATCAAGTCTCAGCCATCCAATATAGATCGGACGGCCCATATTTCCCCCTCCCTTTCTTCTTTCTCTCTCTCCCCCCTTCTTCCCCTCTCTCCCCATCAGTGGCTAGGTGGAGGGAATGGAGAGCTGTCGGGCCAGGTGTTGCATTGCCACCATGGTGCCGCATACTAGAGATCGCCAGATCTAGCCAGATGCAGACAAGATTTTGTTCGGCTATGGGAACCCACTATGTATAAGGTAGGGCACAGTTAGCATAATTTCCCAACTAAATTGTACATCTAGCAAATTATAATATGATTTGCTTGGAAGTAATATGATCAGTGACTCGGTAAGCTTTTAACTAATATTACCACTACTTTATACTTCATAAATTTCTTTAAAAATACAAGACATTAAGGGAAAACAAACACAATTTCATTCTTATTCAGGCCAACTATAAAAACTTCACTCTGTAAAATAACCTGCTATCAGACTATCAATTCCAAATACTAACATCAACAAATGCCAACATAAAAATAACAACAATAATATGAAGACTTCCACCATATCAAAGAAATCACCAAGAATTTCAATAGCTTTATATATCCAAGAGTTTTAATAGTTTTACAAGTTGCTATAATCAACATATGATAACATTAATATGAAGACTTTCTCCATATCAAAGAAATCACAAGACACCAAGGCTTCATCCGCATCGCAAAAGATATTACATGCAAAAGAGTTTCAATGGTTAGTCCACAAATTACATAAATATGGAACACTACAAATTGAAAAAGATGTACCCATATAATCTTGCATTGGATCAACATTCTTCATCAGAATTTTGTTCCTCATCATTAGAATTGTAACACACATCAATATGAACATACTAATGTGTTAATATATAAAACAATTAGATTGAACAATGAATATCTTATACCTCACACAAGTTGCATTCATTACTAATCTACTTCTGTGTTGCAAATTAACAATTCAACATTTTTAGGAGTGGTAGAACAACGATAATCATTAAGAATTCTTCTTGATAAACTGAATGCAGACTTCAAAGCAACTATCGATACAGAGATTGCTAATACATCTCGAGCCATTTTGGCTAAAATTTTATATTTGTTTTCATTACCTTCGACCAAGATAAAACATCGAAGTCTTCAGTAAGTGAAGTTTTTTCTATTGGATCAGTCAAATACTTTTCCAAATTTGTGCAAGCCACTACAAGAGCTGCAGAGCTGAAATATACTGTGGACTCATATTTTCATAAACTTTTATATTCTTCATTTGTAATTATGACGTTAGATGTACTATCCATTTCTATATCACTAGTAGTACTATCACCATATTTTTGTATTCAACATACAACTCATGAAGTGTGTTTTCTATGATCTCATATTTGACCATTGCATTAGGTTTATCCAAATTGTAAAGCAAGGACATCAAGTATGACAATTTAAACCTAGGATTCAAAACAAATGCAATTCCAAAAAGAATATTATAGTTCTTGAAGTATTTGCTAATTCCTTCTCATATTTTGTATATCAACACCCTTATATGTTCATTCGTTGTCACACGATGCTTATGCAAATGCTGGTAAATTGTTGTAATTTCTTTAAAACAAAGTTAGTTCTTGTTTAGTTTTAGAGAATAGATGTATTGTATTATAGAATACCTTAAAAAATTGACATAAATCATATGCATGCGACCATCATCCTTAGAAAGCAAAGATACATAATTAGGATCACATGAAAACAAATGTTGAAAGACATCTTTGAATAACAACGCATCTCTCAATAAGATAAATGTAGAATTCCATCCGGTATGAACATCATAGTTTAAACTTTTTTTTCATCCAAACTCATTGTCTTTACATATTACTTGAAAGCATAATCCCCTTACATATTTTACACTATCATGAATTTTTAAAATTGTATCATCCATACCATCTTTAACTATGACATTTTATAATATGTGTCATCATCTCAATAAAAATGAAATATTATTTTTCTTTTTTTGGTCATTTTTAGTTATCAGTGGTAATAGAAAACAACTTCAATTGAATTTTTTACTTAGCAGTAATACATTTTGATAAAATTTCCCATATACAACTTTCATTATGTAGTGCAAGCACATGTATAAAATTAAATATATAAGAATGTAATTTTCGATCTCCATCAATATATTGTGTTGTCAGACATAATTATCTTAATGTTTGTTGTGAGGACCACTAACTCGCTGCACACAATCTATAAAACAACTCCTTGATATCTCATTTTTTCAGTTTTGAACATTGACTGAACCTCCTTTGTAAGTGTTTTTCTAGAAAATGGAATAAACGTTGAATTGCATACCTTTAGAAGCTTATTATGATATTCATAATCTGCAAAGCTAAAAAAAAGTGCATGCATTATTATGCACTTAGCCATACATTTTTTTTACATTATTCATAACAATTTTGTGTAGGCAATGAAGCTGGATGAAATTCACTAACTCTAAATGAAAAAGTTCATTGTTTTTCATCACTAACTTGTTTTTTAAACATGAACCTTTATGTCAGTTTAAGTGTCTAGTCACGTTCCAACGTTTATTAACGCATGGTAGAAGTCTGTATATAGTCACAACTTCAAACATTGCAACTTTCCACTCATGTGTGATCAGACTTGCTGTTGAGTGGAAACCAAAGAGATCTCCTTGAATTAATTAATTATATACCTGCAGGCCGACCATGGTCACACCTATAGTTTGCTGGTGGCCAGAGATGGTTGTTGAAACTTCTGGCAAAGATGTAGACCCTTGAAGCCCCAAACGAGTGAAACACAATGGAAAGAAAAAGAAAGAAAAATATACATAAGAGAGATAACTCAGGTTGGTTTGGCCTAGTGTTGCACTGCCACCATGGCACTGCATACTAGAGATCGCCGGACCTAGCTTCATGCTGGCAAGATCACGTTCGGCTATGGGAACCCATTGTGTATAAGGTAGGGCTAGGCATTAGGTTGGCTTGCCTAGCTCGAAACATGATTGCCTGTTTAATAATCAGGCACTTAACGGGCCAGCATCACGCTGTCCAAGGCCCACCTCAACCCATTTGTGAATGGCTCAGTAGGCACCTGCTTATTATTATGCATCCAGCTTGAAATGAAGCAATTGTGCTAATTCTAACTTAGTTGAGCATCCGATTCTTGATTCATTAACTCATTATTGACTATAGTTCATTAAATGGATTGCCTAGAAGCAGGTTTTGCTGTTTTTCTCTTTTATCTCATCGAAGAGTTTGTTCCAGATCAAACTTACTAATCAAGCACTGAACCTAAGGGGGCATCATGACAACCATCTGCCTTAACTGAAAAATGATAAGGACAAAAAATTGAGACTAAAGAGCCAAAGAAGAATTGGAGAATAGGACGCAGGAAAGATGTGCAAAGGAATTAAGCCAAAGGCCCACATCATGAATTGGCCTAGCCAAGAAGTAGTTGGACCCCAACATGGTCTGGCTATCTCCCTCTGGCCAGAACCAAGAACTCTTTACAGGTCTAGCTGGTTCCAGCCTCTTTTAAACCTGGTAAGTAAAACAGGCTAGCTAGGCTGGCCAGGTCCACTGAGGTAATCTTCCAGTTCTACCTGAGACCTGCCTGATTAGAGGCTGAGCTCAGATTACCACTACTAATACTTGTTGGTCTCAATGTAAAATCTGGTCCAACGCTGCATAGTTGGCTGATGGTCAAAGTTCACATACCAAATTCATGTTGGCTAGTCAGACTCAAATGATTTCACTGTAGGCTATATGAGGTGGCAATGGTCCAGATATGGATTTGAGGTTTCCCTTTTTTCTCAAGCCCAAATATGAGTTTTTATGTACTGATCCCTTTTGGAACGACACAACCTATATTAAAGGCCCAACAAAAGGGACCATCATGGATGTCGAAGAGTTCACAACATAAAATCTGGCCCATCGTAGAGTAAAACCCCAACAGGTACACTACAAGAGAACCGGTAAATTCTGCCACTATTTTTACATGAGTCGTAACGCTAAATTATGGAATGCAATTGTACTATAAAGTAGTCCTAGCACCAGTAGACTATCTTCCTGGCAAACTTAAGAACAAACAAAACTTTTTGTAAGACGTGCAGGTGTAGGTCTGCATGTCTCCCTCTTCATTTCTCGTCGATGTTGTCTACTGTCCACTATGTCTCTCCACCGGGAAATCAACAACAGGTTGGAGGAGCAAAACTCTCCTACGTCTCACCATCCATTCAGGCTGCCTACTTTTGGCGGCCCTAGCTATTTTCGAGTAAGCCTTCTTGTCAATCTTTGCCTCTCATCCTCAGCTGGCACATCTTCCCCTCTTTGAAACCAAGTTAGGTTTCAGTTTTCTAATCCATGTCTCTCTCGTTTGGTTCCCCTTGAAAGAAAATATGCAAGATAGGGAATTTTAAAGTGGTTCGGATAAATTCCTATGTCCATTGTCTCTCACACCTTAGAATTGGATGCTATGAGGTTCCCATGATAATGATATTTATACATGAATTTTAGAGGGACTGTTACAGATTTGTTTGATTTTTAAACAGTCCTTCCTTAAACTTTGATTCTCTCTAACGATTGCTCTCATCTTTAATGAGCATATGTTACCATTTTCCTTGCCTAAATTTTCTTCCCTGTGATATTCTATTTCTTGATTTTTAAGATAATGATCATGATCTTCTCCAGCTGTTGAGTAGCTGTTAGCAGCAGGTATGGTTTCCTTTTTGTTGAGATTGTGCTGAATCAATTCAGTGTGATCTGATGATCTTCTTCAGCCGTTGAGCAGCTGTTAGTAGCATGTATGGTTACCTTTTTGTTGAGATTGTGCTGAATTAATTCAGCATGATCTTTTCCAACCGTTGAACGTATGTAACTGCCATTAGATGATACGTTAACATCCCCCGTCAATCTCAAGCGTAGTTTTTGTTGAAGGCTGAGATTGAAACCCAATGATGTTAAGCGAGAGTGAGGTAAAGGCTTTGTGAACAAATCTGCAAGCTGATGAGTGGTCAGGATGTACTAAGTGACTAAAGAGCCAAGAGCTACCTTTTCTCGTGCAAAAGAAAATGAAGCTCAATATGCTTCATGTGGGAGTGATTGGCCATTTTGATGGTGGATTGCAGAGTGAAAAGATTGTCACATAACAACAATGGAGGATGAGAAAGAAAAAGGCCAAGATCTCCAAGGATGAAAGTGATCCAGGTGACTTCTACTACGGCTGATGTAAGAGCACGTTACTCAGCTTTGCAAGATGATCGAGAAACACTATGTTGTTTCTTAGAAGACCAAGATATGCAATTGGGTCCCAAAAAAGTGCAATATCCTGTTGTAGATCGACGAGTTGAGGGACGTCCGGCCCAATCTGCATCAGAATACACACAAATAGATAATGTTTTTGGCTTAAAGAATTGCATCCCAAAAGATAGACTGCCCTGAATGTAGCGAATAATTCGTTTAAGCAACTAAAAGTCTCATAGAGGGGACATGCATAAACTAAGACACATAATTTACAACATAAGTGATGTTGAGTCACGTAAATGTAAGATATTACAAAGCACCAAGAAGACTACGATATAGAGTAGGATTGGGACAGGCGACATCAAGATTGGTGTTGGTAGAAGCATTAGCAACCATTGGTGTAGCAGTTGACCGACAAGATTGCATTTGTGCTCGTGCAATAACCTCCATAGCATAACGGTGCTGGTTGAGAAACAAGCCGGAAGCATTGCATTGAACTTGAATGCCTAAAAAATAATGTAAATCCCCAAGATCCTTCATAGCAAAGGTATGCGATACTTTCTCTTGGAAGGAGGCAAGAAAAGTTGGACAGCTGCCAATAAGGATAATATCATCCACATATAATAAAAGTATAGTCACTATTGAATCCTGGAGGCGAACAAACAACGAGGGATCGGTGGAGCAAGCTTGAAAATTGTGAGAATAAAAATTGGAGCAAAACGATCCTACCAAGTTCGTGGAGCCTGTTTAATGTCGTATAGTGCTCGATGAAATTTGCAAACATGATGAGAAAAGTGTGCATCTCTAAAACCAGGAAGCTGCTCAATAAAAACAGTTTCAGTTAAATAACCATTCAAAGAAGACATTCTTAACATCCAGTTGTTTAAGGGGCCAGCTGTTCATGAGAGCAATTGAAAGAACAATCCAAATAGTTGCGGGTTTAACAATAAGAGAGAAGGTTTCAAGAAAATCCACACCTCCAACTTGAGCATAGCCCTGGGTGACCAGCCACGCTTTAAGTCTGTCAACCTGACCAACACTATTCAATTTTGTTTTGTAAACCCATCGACAACCAATAATGTGCATGGAGGCATCTCTAGGTACCAAAGTCCATGTCTTATTAGCAATCAAAGATGCTATTTCATCTGTCATAGCTTTTCTCCAACTAGGGTGCTTGAGAGCAATGGAATAATGCTTTGGTTCGGTGGGAACATAGGTAGTTAAGAGGTATTTGGGATTGGGTTTAACAATACCAAGTTGAGAACGTGTAACCATAGGATGAGAATGTCTAGTAGAGGTATCGGGTAAGGGTGGAATGAGAGAAGGCGAGCGAGTGGATGGTGAGGTCAAGGTAGGTAGGTTTGGTAGGAATGGTGTTAGAGGAGTGGTGGCTAAAGGTTGGGGGTAAGAATCGGTCGAATGTGGTTCAGGTTCACTATTATGAAGTCGGGCAAGATCATGAGGGTTCACGGCTGGAGGAGCAGGCGTTTTGGTTTGAGTATCGATAGGAGAAAATGACACAAGATCATGAGCAAAACAAATCCAATGATGCACTAGCAGACCCTTGATTTAAAGGAAAGCATTGCGTAAACACGAATTTGTCAAGGGATAGAGGCAACGGTATCCTTTGTGGTTGTCACTATATCCTATAAAGACACATGGTAAGGATTTGAGTTCAAATTTGTGTTTGTTGTAACTCTTAATGTACGGAAAACATTTACACACGAATGTTCGTAGACAAGAATAATTTGGTGGTTTTTGAAATAAAACTTTCATATGGGCATTGCATTTGCAACATGGACGTTGGTAGCCAATTTATGAGCCATACGGCCGTTGAAAAAGCTTCTACCCGATTTATGAGCCATACAGTTCAGTGACTGACCTGTGTTTCTGCTCCAACAATCCATTCTGTTTGAGTGTTTTTAGACAAGTGTGGAGATGTTTGATTCCATGTTCTTTTAAATAAGATAGAAATGCAACAATATTAAATTCACCACCCTCATCACTTTGAAAATTTTTTACAGATCTTCCAAATTGCGTCCCACCATCTTATGAAATTCCATGAACTTTGTGAAAAAAATTGGACTTTGTTTTTTAATGGATAAATCCAAGAATATCTAGAATGTTGATCAACAAAGAGAGCATAATATCAAAATTTTTCACAAGAATCAAGAGGCGTTGGTCCCAAAGATCACAATGTACTTTCTCAAAAGGTTCATAATTCATCATCAAAGAGAAGAAATGGCAAGCGTGTTTCCCAATTGACAACTTTGACAAATTAAAAAAGTAGACGTTTTTGTCATTAACTTTATTCTACCCTTGGATGACAAAAAACCAATGATCTTAGCAGATAGATGTCAAGTCGACTATGTCAAACTTCTAAAGTTGCTGTCCTGAAATGATCAGAAAAAAATATTGCCTTTGGTTTGGTCTTGGGTGCATACAAATCTCCTTCTCCAACTCCCCTGGCAATCACCCGGTTTGTTCCTTGTCCTTAATCACAAATGAATCAGATGTGAGCTCAAACACATAGGACATGGAAGATGTAAGCTGACTTACAAAAATAAGGTTTTTCTTAATGTCAGAAACTACCAGCACATGATCAGAAGGAAGCGATGTATGTCCCAGATCAAGATTAGTAGAACCAAGATGAGTTATCGGTAAGTGTTGTCCATTTCCAACCAGTACTGAATCATTTCCATGATATTTAATAAGATGATTGAGTTTAACAAGATCGTCTGTCACATGAGTGGTTGCACCAGTGTCAGGATACCAGGTTGTGTTGTTCGGATCAGCAACTTGAATCATGGAAAAAAATTTTGGAAGATCTTTTCACTGGTACACTTGATTAAACCGGTGATAGCACTTGAATGTTGTGTGGTTACTTTAGCCACAGATTTGACACGCTGCTTTCGTTGATGGCTGAGAATTATTTCTCCCTGTATTGGCTGAAATGTTATTGGGACCCGATTGAGACACAAGCGTGAATCCACGTCCTTGCAAGTTAAAGCAAGAGGTATTGTTTTTCCTATTGTAGTTGTCACATCCTCTGTAATTGTGAGAGTGAGGGGATTGAACTTGCTGACTTATAAAAGCTGCATTATGATTGAGTTGGAAACCATTGAGGTTTTTTTATGTTGTTGTGGCCTTCAAGCAATGAGACAACATCAATATATGCTGGAATAGGAGGTCGAAGTATGGATGTCATGAACAATTCATATGCTGATCCAAGACCCTTTATGAGCCAAAAAACTTTGTCTTGATCCAACAAGGGTTTCCCAATAGTGGCCAATTCATCACGTATGGTTTTGAAACATGTTATATAGTCAGAAATAGTTTTGTCTTGCTTTTGAAATGTCTGCAATTTTCTGTTTAATAGAAATTCCCGGTCTTTAGATTCTCTACCTAAGGCCCTTATGAGGGCATTCCAAACTTCGGTAGAGCTTTGGAGTCCGACCACAAGACCTAATACTTCTTCGGAGAGTGATCCAATGATCCATCCTCTAAGAAGACAGTCAGATTTTTTCTAGGCAAAGAATTTTGGATTTGGAACGAAGCGGGCTCACCATTTTCAATGATTTCAATGGTGGAGGTCGGCTTGCGAACTTGTCCATCTATAAATCCCATCATTTCTTGGCTTTCAATAAGCCCAAGCATTTGAGTTTTCCAAAGCAAGTAATTCGTATGAGAGAGTTTAATAAAGATGAAGTTTCCAACATTAACCGTGGAAGGATATGGATACTTAGCTGCCATGATGGAAGAAGAGGATGCGCCGGAAGCCATGAAGCATATAAAAAAATCCTCATGGAAACAGCTCTGATACCATGAAAGAAAATATGCAAGATAGGGAGTTTTAAAGTGGTTCGGATAAATTCCTACGTCCACTGTCTCTCACACCTTAGAATTGGATGCTATGAGGTTCCCTTGATAATGATAATTATACACGAATTTTGAAGGGACTGTTACAGATTTGTTTGAATTTTAAATAGTCCTTACTTAAACTTTGATTCTCTGTAACGATTGAGCTCATCTTTAATGAGCATATGTTACCGTTTTCCTTGCCTAAATTTCCTTCCCTGTGATATTCTATTTCTTGATTGTTAAGATCATGATCTTCTCCAGCCGTTGAGCAGCTGTTAGCAGCAGGTATGGTTTCCTTTTTGCTGAGATTGTGTGTAATTAATTCAGCGTGATCTTCTCCAGCCGTTGAGCAGCTGTTAGCAGCAGGTATGGTTTCCTTTTTGTTGAGATTGTGCTGAATTAATTCAGCATGATCTTTTCCAGGCATTGAACGTATGTAACTGCCATTAGATGATACTTTAACACCCCTCTCCATCGGCAGCCGTAGCTAGGGCTGGGCATCAGGCCGGGCCAGGCCGGCCTGAAAAAAGTGCCCAAATGCAAGCCCGAAAAGGCTGTTGGGCCAGCCTGAGATTGTGCTGAAACGGGCCGGGTTGGGCTTTCGTATTATCAGGCCTCAGGCTTTATTGTATGCCCGAGGCCGGCCCAGCCCGATTATGGCCGGGCCAGGCTTTTTCAGGTACTATTAGCAAAGTATACAAAAGAACCCTAAACTCTCTTGAGATATTCTTGTTGCTTTTGTCATCATGAATGGGTCGCCAGATTCACTTTTTGTAAGCACTCCTCTCTCCCTCTCCATCTCTCTTTTCCAAAAGACTTTTCCTTTCTATGTTCCTATATTTTGTCAAGGGCTTAACGTGTTGCCTTTTTTTCCCCTTTGTGTAGTTACCACCAAAGGACGTGTCAAATGGGAAAACAGACATCATAGCTTCCAAAACATCTGAACAAGCACCGCAGGAAGCCGTTCTTCCAGCAGCGGCTGCTGATTTTGATCATGTGGCACCGCAGAGTGCTTCAGATGCAAAGCCTGATTTCTTGGCCATGGGTGCGGCCATGCAAGAAGTCCATGACTCTGCTCTCCTTAAAGACACTGTACCACTCCCTAGGACGGCAATCGCCATTCTAGATCGCTCAGAAACCCTAACCCCTCTTGCCGCGCTTTCCCTTTTTTTGAAAGAGATGATGGGCGATGGGCGACGGGGAGGACGAGCCGATAGGTGGGTGACGGAGAGGAGTGAGGATCGGAGGAGACGTTCGCCGATGGGGACGATGAAGCATTCACAGTCAGCGAGGTCAAGGCCATAGGGGAGGATTCTAAGGAAGTTACGAAACCGGAAAACCCTAAGTTCATTATATATATATATAAGTTACCGGGCTTGTCGGGCCCGTCGACATCACTGGATCAAAGCCCGGGCCCGACCCCTTAAGCATCGGGCCGGACCGAGCCCGATAAAATCAGCCCGCCCTGAAAATTTTCAGGGCCGGGGCCTGGGCCAGAGTCGGGCCGGGTACTCGGGCGACGGCCCTGCCCGGTGCCCAAGCTTAGCCGTAGCTGCCGTAGCTATCTATGGTTACGAGCTTCCTCCTGTTGCTGACAGGTGAAACTTTCTCTCTCGCGCTCTCTTCCTTCTCTCCATGGCATGGTTTGTTTTGATTTATTTGATATGTTATTTTCTCCAGTTGTTTGATCTGCTCACGAAAAATAATTGCCTCACATTGTTGCTTGAATGGTTCTGATGATGTCATTTTTTCCGGCACAATTTGCTCACTTTTTGTATTCATCATTTTTACTAAATGAGATTATTAATTTGAAACATACGTCTGAACCTCGAAAACATGATATCTACCAACCGTATTTTAGGCAGATCCCCACAAATCCACGTTGACCCACTTGTTACAGATAGGAACCAAGTCGTTTGGAAAAAAAAATTTCTTTATTTTCCTCTGCACATACTTGTCTGATCATAAGTGCTGTGGGGATATTATCGATTTCCCTTCTAGGATTTTTTTTTTTTTAAATTTTCCCATACGATGTTGCTTTTGCACAATGAACGCTTTTCCTATTAAGTTTTTTTATTGTCATTGTCTGTCTTCGCTCGCATAATGCTTGTGGTCAGCTGCTAAATAGTAAAAGGAGAAACGTGCTTGTTAAGCTGATAAGCAGAATGGTCCATGTAGTTCAACATTGCAACGTTGCAGCAAGAGAGAAAGAGGGAGAGAGAGAGAGTAGAACAGTGTGAAGACAGTCTCTGATTCAGTTTCACTAAGAGATTAATCATAGTAAAGATGCTTTTTGACGGTATCTTTCATACTGGAGATATGCTGTAATGAAAAACAGCGATTTATAAGCCAGCCCTTGCCAATGAAAAGTTCATAAGCAGTGATTTATAATGCTGTATACGAATCCATTTTTCGTGTGATTCAAAAACTCTGTATGATGAACATGGAGTCCTTCAACGGGACAGAATCTGTAATGAAGTTGGTGAAATATGTTCTGAAGGGTACACCATCACTAGAGCTTGTTAGAGTAGATGTTGCTTCAACGGATGTGCTGGGACTATCTGTCATAAATGAGCTTCTGCACTTGCAAAAAACGTATTCACAAATAGACCTGAAACTTCTTTGCACTAGGAAATGAAGGCATTCACTTGATGAGATCAAGCTTGCTTTTGGTGTCAAGGAATATAATGTACATGTATCTCTCTGTAAATTTGTATGTTTCTGCATCCAGAAATATTAATAGGGAAAGTTATGCACTTTAGAGTTTCTGATTTAATTATGTAAGTTTTGTATGTTTGCTGGATTTTGCCAATTGAATGCATCCTTGGCTACTTATATGGAAAGTTTTATATTTTTTCCTTCAAGTTTGGGTGTCATGGACTAATTATAATGTGTCGGTATGTGGTGACTGTAGACATGTTTTTTTTCTGTGAAGAAGGCTCAGAAATGTTGAATGGAATCATCGTCTCTTCAAGAGACAGACCAGTAAGAAGAGACCTGTGGAGGGGAGAAGAGGTCTGATCAGAGCCAGACAGAAGTGGCTTGCTTTCCCGATGGAACCTTGGCGGGGCATACTGATAAAGCAATTTTAGTTTTTATTTCTATTTAACTCTAGTGAACATTTGAAAATTTTCTATCCTAAATATGATGATTTGAGATGGTATGGTTTTCTGGTATAGCAGGTAAGCATCCATTTAAGGGTATGCACAGCTAGCATATAATTTTGAGATTTGGCTGTCTTCACTATATTGAAACTGACTAAATACGATTTCTAGTGTATTGAAGTCAGATAAATCCATACCATTTGAATCCTTAAGACCTAGACTAAAATTTAAGCTTGATCAAAGGTTTGGAATCTGACGTTGGTCTTATTTAAGGATGTAGACTTTTCAATTCCACTGTCAAGGAGAGATTAATTAACTTGTATGCTCCTATCAAATGGCTAGTACCGAGATCAGTTCCATGAGTACTAAAGTGTTTAAGTCAATCCAATTTAAGGATCATGCCAATAGTCTTTAGAAGTATACAGAGCCCTCCATACGACTTCACTATTTCATCATCTGTACTCAGAGCAGTCTGAATGACAGTTCCCATTAGTAGATTAATTACTATATGATTCCAGTTGGACTATTTGCCTAGGTAAGTTTCAACCAAGATAACGTAATTTCACCAGTAAATTTCCTGGCATTTGATGGTTCAGCCTAATCAAATGCAACTGAAATAATACCCATGTGTTTGCATCCCAAAATTGATTTTGGCTTTTGGACTGCTTTAGAAAAATGAGGTTTTATTTAAAAAAAAAAATGGAATCCGCTTGTTGGTGCGAGGTCCTGCTATTCTCCACATTTTTATTAAGAATAACCAAACCAAAAACTAGCATATTTTCTTTGCACAATCCAATATTTTTAAGTGGTATCATAAATCCTGTTTGCATGTATGCACAAATTAAACAAATTTTTCTAGACACTAAGAGAGATTTGAAGATGATTAAAATACCGCTTATTTTAAAATATATTGCCCTCAAAGTAGAACTATGGTCTTGAGGATATTTTAATTTTTAATAATCCCTGAATGATAACAATCTTGGAAAGATAAACTTGAAATGTTGAAATCTTAGAAAATAAATTGTTCAAAGAAATGTTCTTTAAATTTATTTGAGTTCTTCACTATAACAAAATAGTATTATTGGCTAGGGCTCTTGCATTGGCCAATAACCAATTTAGCCGTTGCCAAAAATAATTTTTTTGGCAACAGCAACGATTGCTAATGACTGCCTTGCTATAGGTCTTGTGCCAAAAAATAACCAAGCAACACACAAGCCGTTATCAAAAAAATATATTTGGCCACACTCCAAGTAGTTATTGGCTACCAGCTTGTTCAACGAACTGCACACAAAGTTAAGAATCACATTCACATATGTTGAGTATTGCATCTAAATTAATGGAAATAGATATCAATCTTGGAGGCACTTGGATATAATGTAAGGCACATGTGAACCAAACACCAATCACAAAATTTTTCTATATTGGCACTATGCCTATTAGTTCTAACAAATAGATCCATCATAGATACTTCTCTATGTTATGGTCGTCCAAGAACTAAATCTTATTACATATCTATTACAAGTCAACAAGTTAATCAACTCTCAAAAAACAAAAACTCAGTTACGATGAACCTAGCCAGTTCCATCACCAACAAGCATGAAAACAGGGATCATGCGGCCACTACTCTAACAAGACTAATATTAGTTTAAACTTTTTATAATGCACATCTGGTTGAGAGCCTGACTAGACAAATCTAGATTCCAAACTAACAGAAAAGTAAAAATTATTGATTTAAGAAGTACGGGAGGTCTCTATAAGATGGTTTATCTCTATGCTATCGTAGGGAAGACAAATCATACTCTAAACAAATTGAAGACATTAAGTTTCTTATCTTTCTAAGACAAATCTTGGATTAAAAAAACTGACAAATCACCAATATTTTTGTTTTATTTTAGTATCTTCCAAGGTCTACTAAGCCGCTTTTCTCCTGCAATTTAATGATACATGTTTTCCAAAAAGTTCCAAAGCTCTTCATTTCAGAACCTGGAACACTGAAATTCCAGTAGCAAGATGGTTGTCCAATTATATGCCACTATACTCTACAAACCATTGAAAATGAAGCACCATCAATCTTTAGTGCTTTTAGTATAGCTTTGTTCACACACTATGTTGTAGAGTGACACTACAATCCATTGAAAATTAAGCTCTCTTTGACATGTTTACATTGCAAATTTGTGTGAAAGGGAACACTTTGGATATAAAGCATTGCACATTTCTTGGCCACTGAAATGGAAAATAATGTAATCTATGGATTAGATGGCTAAGATGCAACCCAGGTTTCTACCTTCTAGCAGATTGTACATGCCCAATTTTTTCTTCTGCATATTAAGGAAGTTCAACAAAATATTAAGATGCTTTTTCTCTCTATATCTCATTTTCCTCTAACGTTGACGAGTTTTCCTTGCTGCTGTGTATCAGCTGCAGCTCACAAAAACTCTTACAAGAGCACAATTTTTTCACAAATTAATTTTTCAAGGGGAAGGCCGTTTTCAAAAGTTCGCAAAAGTTCTTGCTTTTATGTGAGAAACACCTAAAACACCAAATGCTATTTTAACAAACAATATATTTGCAGGAAGTGATCTAGCACTTGCTTTCTTCAAGATTTCATGTTTTTCTACCGTATCTTGATCTAAAAATCTCGTACATAGATTTCAACCTTGTTTTAGAAAAATATAAGGGCATGAAATAAAATAATTTTTCAAAAAGACTGTTTGGGTGCTTGAAAGAGGCCCTCATCAAACACGAAGGCATAACAACAAAATCAATAAAAATTTACTTTTAAGAGGACAAAATGAAGAAATGTAAAAAACTTAATGGCTAATTTTTCTAATGAAGTACTCATCAACTAATGTTGTGACGTAATGTGAGAGGGCTCGAATAGAAGAGGCTGTGTTGTGCGTTATTATCCAAATCCGTGGCAACTGATTTTGCCATGTGCCAACTTTTAACGATTTACTAAAATATTAAACATTTAATTCAAATTTTTTCATTTAATTTTTTTTATATAATATGTTTTAATCAATTTTTTTTAATTGAATTGGATCTGTAAATCGGCTCACAAACAGATTTTACAACGCATCAGTTTTTTTCATTTAAATGTTAAAACATGATGCTGCTATCTCAAAGCAGTTTGGCTATAAGATGCTTTTTTCTCTATCTCTCATTTTCCTTCCTTACTTCATATTTTTTGGTTGATAATTGAAGAAACCGAAAATACCTCCCCTCCCCCATCCCTCCTCCCCCTCCTTCCCCCCACCTCTCGTCAAAGGCCTGACAGAGGACAGACCCATTGCACGTCTGATCACATCACCATAAATAAAAATTTGTTAAGGCAGAAATATATGCCCTATGACATGTCTGATCAGTTCTAAAGAAACATGCTTGAGTTCATGTGCGGTAGAGAAAAACTCAACTTCGCATATGAGAAATTCTAGCAAATCATATAAATTCAAAAAATTTATGTTCTCATATGACAATTCTAGCCAAAGATAGATAAATCACAAAAATGCAAGCATATACATGAAAATCAAGCAAAAAATAGGTAATGCAATTCTAAGCAAAAGACACTCAAATTTATAGATGGTGATTCTAGACCAATTAGAACAAAATCTCAAATTTATAGATCTGGATATGGAAGTTGGCAGTGTTGGGTCGGGTCCAGCCTCAAGACCCGACCCGGCCCGTCACTTAAGTGACTGGCGGAAGAAAGGAGAGGGCACCCGTAGGTTGCCCTATAGCTCTCACGACGTCTCTCTCTCTCGTTTTTGGCTCTTTTGGAGAAAAGGAAGAGAGGTCTTCCCTCGTGGCTCACACCAAGCAAGGAGAAGGGGAAGAAGAAAGCAAAGAAGAGAAGGGGAGAAGGAAGACAAAGAAGAAAGAGAAAATGAAGGGAGTCTTCATTGGGTGATTTCTTTCTTGAATCTTTGGGGCTCTTTCTTTCATTCGTATAAGAGAGTGTTATTGTTCTCTTGAGTTCACTGTTTCTCTTAAAACAGTAGGGATATTGTTGCTTAATATATAGAAAGTCTCTCTTGCCCGTGGTTTTTTACCCCATTATTGGAGGTTTTTTTCACGTAAATTGGTGTCTCCTATTTTTCTGCATTTCTAGCATATATCTTGGTACATATTGCTGCAACATTGGTGTTGGAAGTTCGTTCTTATGCACGCTGCCCTGTAATTCCGAATTTCAGCAGTTTTATGGGTTTGGCATTTTTAATTGTTGTTGGAGCATTCTTTTTGGGGGATACGACTATAACAAAGTCGTATTAGAGCCAGGTTAGCGCCAAGTTAGCCCCAGGTTGGTTATGTGTATTCTTATTGAAGGATGTAGTCGACCCCCACTAGGATGGTCTCTCTAAATGGGAACAATTGGACCATATGGAAAGCGAAAATGGAGGATTTGTTATACTGTAAAGATTTATATGCACCTATTGAAAACCAGAAGTCAGCGAATATGACAAATGAAAAATAGAAGTTATTGGATAGGAAAACCATTGGTACCATCAGACAATGCTTAGATGACTGTGTTTTTCATTTGGTATCCGCAGAGACGAGTGCGAAGTCGTTATGGGAGAAGTTGCATGATCTTTACGAGAGGAAAACAGCAGGGAACAAGGCTTTCTTGATTAGGCAATTAGTAAATCTGAAATTTAGAGAGGGAAAACCAGTGTGAGAGCATTTGAATGAAGTGCAGAGCATAATAAATCAGTTGTCAACCATGAAAATGATATTAGATGATGAGTTACAGGCACTCTTATTGCTCAGTTCTCTTCCCGATAGTTGGGAGACTTTAGTTATTTCTTTGAGCAACTCTGCTCCAGATGGTGTGCTTACGATGAAGCATGTAACCAGCAGCATTCTAAATGAAGAAACAAGGAGAAAGTCTCTTGGTACTTCTAGTTCACAAGTGCTAGTGATGGGAGACAGGGGCAGACAGAAGAACTGTAACAAATGGCATGACAGATCAAACTCTAGGTCCAAATCAAGACCAAAGATGACAGGTAAATGCTTTTACTGTGGTATCCCAGGACACAAGAAGATTGATTGTAGAAAATGGAAAGAAGAAAAAGAGCAGAAAAAGAAGACTCAAGAGAATGTCAAGCCAAAAGAGTATACTGCAATTGCTTCAGATGATGAGGTAGTGTTATTTTTATCTGAAGAAAATGATTGTCTTACAGTTCAAAATGGTGATTCTACATGGATTTTAGATACATGGGCATCATATCATGCCACACCATGTAGAGAGTTATTCTTATCCTACAGATCAGGTGATTTTGGAATAGTTCACATGGGCAACAGTGACACTTCAAAGATTGTTGGGATAGAAGATGTTTGCATTCAGACGAGCACAAGATGCAAGTTGACTTTGAGAGATGTAAGACATGTTCCAGACCTGAGAATGAATTTGATTTCTGCAGGAAGACTAAGTGAAGATGGATATTGTACATCGTTTAGTCAGACAAGTTGGAAACTTACCAAGGGGCCACTAGTGTTGGCTAGAGGTGACAGATTTGGCTCTTTGTATGGGATGAAGACTCGAATCAGTAGTGTGGATGTCAATGCAGTTACTGGTGGTACTTCGTCAGATTTGTGGCATAAGAGGTTAGGTCACATGAGTCAAAGAGGGATCGATTTGCTCACGAAGAAGAATTTGTTACCAAAGGCAGATGGTGCACAAATATTTTCCTGTGATCATTGTTTGGTTGGTAAGTTGCATAGAGTTTTCTTTCAGAAAAAGTGTTCTTCAAAAACTAAACATGTATTACATTTAGTTTATTCAGTTGTATGTTGACCTATAAATGTAACATCTAAAGGTGGAGCATCCTAGTTTGTTACATTTATTGATGATGCATCTAGGAAGGTGTGGGCATTTACAATGAAAAGCAAAAGTGAAGTAAGTAGCATCTTCATGACTTTTCATGCAACAGTTGAGCGCGAGACTGGTAAGAAGATAAAGAGACTGCGTACAGATAATTCCTTAGACATCTTCTTTACGTAATTATTGTCTAAAGCATGGTATTAGACATGAAAAGACAATTCCTTATACTCCACAGCAGAATGAAGTGGCAGAAAGGATGAACAGGACTACAGTTGAGAGAGTTAGAAGTTTGCTATCTAGCTCTAAGTTGCCTAAGTATTTTTGAGCAGAGGCAATGCGTACTACAGTTTATTTGATAAGCAGGTCTCCTTCAGTGCCTCTAGAGGGAGATATTCCACAGAGAGTTTGGTCAGGCGAAGAGGTTAAGTATGATCACCTCAGAGTTTTTGGTTGTAAAGCTTTTATGCATGTACCAAAAGAACATAGAACCAAACTAGATGATAAAGTTATTCCTCTAATATTTCTTGGTTATGCAGATGATGAACTTGGTTACAGGTTATGAGATCCAAAGAATGACAAAATCTACAGGAGTCGTGATGTTGTCTTCAGAGAGGATCAGACGATTGAGGATGTCATGGGTGACACGAAGTCAGGTGTGAATGCTAGTGGTGTCCATGAGCCAACCTATGCAGAGCCTGAAGAACTTTCATCTGAGCATGGTGAGACTGATGAAGATGTAGAGGAAGAGGAAAGAGAGGCAGATGAGAAGTATACAGATGATAGCCCTATGGAGACTCAAAATGATCATGAGCATGAGTTGGAGGGGGAGCTTCCTCCTCATTCAGAACCAATTGAAGAGCAATTGGGAAGAAGTAAAACAACACGTATACCATCTACTAGATATTCTACTGATGAATACATTATGTTTACAGATAGTGGAGAGTCAGAATGCTATGCAGAGGTGCTAGATGATGTGCATAAAGATGAATGGAATCAAGCTATGCAGGAAGAGATGAATTCTTTGTATAAGAATCACACTTTTGATTTGGTAGAGCTACCAAAAGGTAAGAAAGTGTTGCAGAACAAGTGAGTCTACAAGCTTAAAAATGAAGGTCAAGGCAAGTTGAGATACAAAGCCCGGTTAGTGGTGAAAGGTTTCAAGTAGGAAAGAGGTATTGATTTTGATGAATTTTTTTCTCCTGTTGTTAAAATGTCATCTATCAGGGTAATACTTGGTTTGGTAGCTTGTCTAGACTTGGAGTTAGAGCAGTTAGATGTAAAAACTGCTTTTCTTCATGGAGATCTAGATGAAGAAATCTACATGACACAGCCAGAAGGTTTTGTTGTTGCCAGGAAGAAACATATGGTTTGTAAGTTGAAGAAGAGCTTGTATGGTCTTAAACAAGCACCTAGACAGTGGTACAAGAAATTTGATTCATTTATGATAAATCAAAAGTATCACAGGTCAGTCGTAGATCATTGTGTCTACATCAGAGAGTTCTCATCAGGTAGCTTCGTTATCTTGTTATTATATGTAGATGACATGCTTATTGTTGGACATGATTGTCAATTGAAGGACATGAGCAAGTTTTTTGATATGAAAGACTTGGGGCCAGCACAACAATTGTTAGGCATGAGGATTGTTTGTGATAGAAAGGCCAAGAAGTTGTGGTTATCACAGGAGAAATACATTGAGAACGTGCTTAGCAAGTTCAACATGAAAGATGCCAAAACAGTAAGTACACCTTTAGCAGCGCATTTTAAATTGGGAAATGAGCAATGTCCATCCTCAATAGATGAAAAAGAAAGAATGGAGAATGTACCCTATGCCTCCGCAGTAGGGAGTCTCATGTATGCTATGGTTTGCACCCACTCAGACTTGGCTTATGCAGTTAGTGTAGTTAGCAGGTTCTTGTCAAATCCAGGCAAGGAGCATTGGGCAGCAGTGAAGTGGATCTTAAGGTATCTAAAAAGTACTTCCAATTACTGTTTATGTTTTGGTGAATCTAACCCAGAGATACAAGGATTTGTTGATGCAGACATGGCTGGTGATTTAAACTCTAGTAAGTCTCTTTCTGGTTATGTTTTTACTTTTGCAGGGGGAGCTATATCATGGCAGTCCAGGTTGCAGAAGTGTGTTACTCTTTCCACCACAGAGGCATAATATATTGCAGCGACTGAAGCTTGTAAATAGTTGTTGTGGATAAAGAGTTTTCTTCATGATATAGGGCTTAGTCAGAAGACCTATGTGTTGCATTGTGATAGCCAAAGTGCTATACACTTGGCAAAGAATTCAGTGTTCCACTCAAAGACCAAGCACATTGATGTTAGATATCATTGGATTCGTGATGTAATTGAGCAGAAACTGATTCAGTTAGAGAAGATACAGACAGAGAAGAATCCTGCAGATATGATGACGAAGTCTCTACCTAAGGAGAAACATGAAATGTGTAGAGACTTAGTTGGGATGACTGCCTTTAAGGCATTGTATTAATTTTTGTTCATTTTGCAGGTATGATCCCTCTCTTGAGGCTGGATGGGGAGTTTGTTGGGTCGGGTCTAGCCTCAAGACCCGACCCGACCCGTCACTTAAGTGATGGGCGGGAGAAAGGAGAGGGCACCCGTAGGTGCCCTATAGCCCTCACAACGTCTCTCTCTCTCGTTTTTGGCTCTTTTGGAGAAAAGGAAGAGAGGTCTTCCCTCGTGGCTCACATCAAGCAAGGAGAAGGGGAAGAAGAAAGCAAAGAAGAGAAGGGGAGAAGGAAGACAAAGAAGAAAGAGAAAATGAAGGGAGTCTTCATTGGGTGATATCTTTCTTGAATCTTTGGGGCTCTTTCTTTCATTCGTATAAGAGAGTGTTATTGTTCTCTTGAGTTCACTGTTTTTCTTAAAACAGTAGGGATATTGTTGCTCGTGTATTGACTCCATTTCTTAATATATAGAAAGTCTCTCTTGCCCGTGGTTTTTTACCCCATTATTGAGGGTTTTTTCACGTAAATTGGTGTCTCCTATTTTTTTGCATTTCTAGCATATATCTTGGTACATATTGCTGCAACATTGGTGTTGAAAGTTCGTTCTTATGCACGTTGTCCTGTAATTCCGAATTTCAGCAGTTTTATTGGTTTGGCATTTTTAATTGTTGTTGGAGCATTCTTTTTGGGGGATACGACTATAACAGGAAGGTACTCGTCTGTGCTTGATGCAATTAAGCCACTTGAGCCTTGAGCCATCAAGAATCTGTTACCAGATGATAGGTGGTGTACAGGAGCCAAGATTTTTCATCTGTGGGGCACTTGCATTGGAGACACAACTTTGGTGTTGGCATTGCAAAAAATTTTAGAGTCATAACAATGTGAAGTTAGTATATATAATGAAATTTTTTAATGGACTGGTGTGAGTAGTGGCACACCCAGCCAACAAGTAGCTCCACTATTGGTGGTGTGCTGGTTGAAGGAACAATAAGGGGGGGGGGGGTCTTGCCTGCTATTGGTTGCAACATGGAGGGATAAAAGAGCTAACTTAGCTTAATGAAGTCGGGAGAAATTAAAAAAGCAGAAATTACTTGAGTTGGAAGAATGCGCTTTTACTTAAAAATCATTTACTATAAATAATTCTAAGAAATGAAGCATTAAATGAGGCACTTTTCAGGCCCATAAGCATTTATCAGATAAGTAAGATTAAATTGTTCAGCAATTTACAAACAAAGAACTGCTTTAGTGCTTCTTTACCTCCCATTTTCTCATTCTTTCTCACCTTTTTCTGTATTTTCCTTATTTCCATTCTCTCTAAACTAAATTATGTGCACCTTTAGATTGATCAATTTTAATGAAGAGAAAATGGGAGCTCTCAACAACTACCAACCCTCTTCATTATTCGAGTCGACCTTAAACACCCAGGTTAATGCAAAGCCGAACTTCGATAGTATTTCATTTACTTCTTAAGGTTTTAATTCCCCTTAAGATGTATATATACGCATCAACGCAAGTGGGTGGGTTTATTACATGATCTAACTAATGACCCGACCCGTGTAACTCCTGTGAGTACTGAAACAGAAACAAAACTAAAAATGTAAAGGCATTGCTAGTTCAGTGCCTAACAATATCCCTCCCTCGAAAACACCTTGTCCTCATGGTGTGAAACTTGGAAAATGCCTGGCAATCTCCTTTGCAGGTTCCCAGGTTGCCGGCATATCCTCATGGTGACTCCATTCTATTAGCCATTCCGTGATGCAGGAATCGTTGTTTCTTTTCTTGCGGACACCCAAACATATGAAGGGATGAGGTGTGGTCTAGTCCTCAACAATGGGAAGACAAGTTACTGCATCCTGGTTGGGTGGGTGGAAGCAAACCTTCAGTTTTGAGACTTGGAAGATAGGATGAATGCTACTTCTTTCAAGAAGCTTCAGTTCATTGGCTAAAGTTCCAATCTTCCTGATGATCTTATAAGGTCCGATGTAACAAGGGGCCAGCTTCCCTGCTGCACCATGCGTGCATAGGTCTGTGCAAGTATACCCAATTCCTCGCTTCAAAGTGCTGCTCGCGATGTCTACGGTTATATTGGAGTACCATTCGGTTGCGAGCTTCTGCTAGGTGCTCCTTTATGTCCTTAAGGACTGCATCTCGACACCTTAGCGAGTGTCAACTTCTTGTTCCTTGGCAGTCCCTGGTTGATAGTGACAAACGTCCGGAGGGGGCATGCCATATACAACTTGAAAAGGGGTGGTTGGGTGGATGAATGTCAGCTGGTATTATAAGAAAACTCTACCCATGCTAAGTGATCTACCCACAACCAGGGTTGCTGCCTTGCAAAACATCATAAGTATGTTTCAAGACAATGGTTTACCACCTCCGTTTGTCTGTCTATCTGTGGGTGATAGGCAGTGCTCATCTACAGTGTTGTGCCTTGCAAATGGAGATACTCCTTCCAAAAGTTGCTGAGGAAGATGGGGTCCCTGTCACTGTTAGTATCCATGGCATTGCATGAACTTTCCTCACATTTTAGTGGAAAGCAGTGGCCACAGTCTAGGCGGTATAAGGATAAGACAGACCCACGAAATGGGTGTATTTTGAGAGGCGATCTACCATAAACATTATGACAGATTTGCCTCTGGACAGTGGTAAGCCTTCCACAAAATCCATGGAGATATCCTCCCATATAAGCTCGGGTGGGGGAAGAGCTTTAGCAGCCCAACTGGCCTCATAGTTTTGTATTTTATTCCTTTGGCAAACATCGCAAGTTCTCACAAAATTCCTGACATATTGCTTCATCTTGGGCCAGTAAAAAGTTTGTCACTTCCTCCTGTAGTGGCCTCCACTCCTTCATGCCCAGCAATTTTATCATTGTAGAAGTGCTCCAAGAGCAGTTGCAGTAGGGATATTTCTGGTGGTATATAAATGCATCCTCTGTGATACAAATAGGGTTTTTTCCATTCATAACCATATACCTTGAGGTGGTTAGCTGCAAAATATTCCTTAAGTTGTTGAACTGAAACAGCTTCCTGCTGCGCTCATAGGATCTGATCCCACATCTGAACTGCACTTGAGACAAGGTTTATAGACTGTGCATCGCTGCTGGTATTGACCTAGATAGGCTGTCAACTGCAACATTTTCTTTTCCCTTATGGAAGTGTACTTCAAAATCAAAGCCCATTAACTTGAGAAATCATTTCTGCAAGGCCGGTGTCAACGCCAGTTATTACAGGCAATATTTGAGACTTTGATGATCTATTAGCACAATAAATTTCTGTCCTAGGAGGTAATGCTTTCACTTGAAGACTGTGAGGACGATGGCAATCAATTCCCTTTCATAGGCCGGTGTCAACGCCAGTTATTACAGGCAATATTTGAGACTTTGATGATCTATTAGCACAATGAATCGCTGTCCTAGGAGGTAATGCTTTCACTTGAAGACTGTGAGGACGATGCCAATCAATTCCCTTTCATAGGCTAACTTGCTGTTGAAGGTGACGCCCATGGCCTTACTGAAATAGGCTATTGGGTGGCTGTTTTGGCTAAGGACAACACCCACGCTTGGGTCTGATGCGCTCGATTCCACTATGAATGGTTGTTGGAAGTTGGGTAATTGTAACAAAAGCGCAGTGGTGGCAGCCTGTTTGAGCCTTCAGAAGGCTTGATCCACCTTCTCAGTCCACACAAATTTTTCCTTCTTTGTCAACTCTGTGAGGGGTGCAGCTATCGTGCCATAGCCATGAACAAACTTGCAATAATACCTGGTGAGCCCCAAGAAGGTGCACAGTTCTCTTATTGAATAGGGTGTTCCCCATTCCTCGATGGCTCAAACCTTTTCTCCCTCCATGCTCACTTTGCCCTGACTGATCACGTGGCCTAGGTATGGGATCTCTTTCATACAGAATGAACATTTTGAGGGCTTTGCCTGGAGCTGGTTTTGCTGTAAAATGTTAAGCACAACTCATACGTACCGTATGTGGTCTACCTTGTCCTGCTATAGATGAAGATATTGTCGAAAAACACCAAGACAAAGCGTCGCATGTAGGGACAGAACAGATCATTCAACGATGACTGAAAGGTGGAGGGTGCATTTGTTAAACAGAAAGGCATGACCGTGAATTCATAGTGCCCATCGTACTCGTGAGTACGGAAGGTAGTCTCAGGAATGTTATCTACTGCTACCCTTATTTGATGGTAACCAGAGTGCAAATCCAGTTTAGAGAAGAAGAATGCTCCCTGCAGTTCATCGAGCAGTTCTTCCACCATAGAGATGGGATACCAGTCCTTGAGGGTGATGGTATTCAAGGCATGATAGTCGATGCAAAACCGCCAGCTACCGTCCCTCTTCTTGTCCAATAGGGCGGGGGACGCAAAAGGGCTCTTGCTTGGCTGAATGACCCTTGATTCCAGCATCTCTTGCACGATCTATTCCATACTTCCTTTTGTGTTTGACTATAGCAGCAAGGCTTGGACTTAACAGGTCCTTTCCTCTGTTTCAATTCTATGTGGTGATCGTGTTGCCGCCAAGGGGACAAACTAGTGGGTGGCAAAAAAACCTGCTGAAACTCCTAGAGAAGGCCATAGAGGACAGGGATACCAACATCTGTCTGCTACGGTCGGGATTCACTGGTCTCTTGTTTTGATAGTAGCAGGAAAGTAGCAGCCGGTCCTTTGAGTAGACGCATAGCAGATTTTTGTTCGCAGATCTTCCCTGGGGGTTGCCACTAGTGTTAATCTCTCCTCTCCTATCGCATCTTCAATGCCAACGAAATCCCAAACCACTTCTCCAATGTCGTGCAACCACTGGATGCCCAAGACCAGGTTTGCTCCAACCATAGCGAGTGTGCACAGTTGGATAAGGAAGCGATGGCCATGTATTTCAAGTATTTCCTAGTAGCATTTACCCCTGCATTTGAGGGTACTGCCGTCCCCTACCACCACATTGAAGACGGGCTACGTCTCCACACTACACCCCAATGAACAGGCAGATTTCTCGCAAATGAAGTTGTGTGTTGATCCAATGTTGATCAACACACTTACCTTTCTGCCACGCAGTCGCCTTCAATCCTCATCAATTGGGGAACCTTATCCCCTATGAGCATGTAGTGAATCTCCAGTGGTGCCTCTTCTGTCTGGGCTATGGCATCTTCGACAATGGGAGATTCTTCCTCGTCGTCAAGAGGATCCTCCCCTTCCTTCAGCAAATACATTGTAGTCCTTGGGCAGTTATGCCCTAGTGCCCATGGGCGATCACAATAGAAGCAGATGCCTTGGCATCTCTGTCCCCTTTTTTGTTTGGGCGTCAGATGTCTCATGACCTATCGAGGTAGGTTGCCCGCCTTGGCCGCTGTCGCTGCAAGAGGGGAGTTCCTGCTTCCATCGGACCTCGTTGGAAGAGTCTGGCATCAGACCAGTTCTTGCCGGAGATGTGCAGTCGTCGATATTTCTCCTCTATCATGCGAGCTAATCATTGTAACAGTGTCTAGGGTTTCATTGCTTATACTTCAATTCGTAGCTCATCTTTGAGACCTCCAACAAATGCCCCAATGAAGGCCTCGAGGGGCCAGCCATGAACCATGTTCGTAATTGCCTCAAATTGTTCTTGATACTCTACCACTGGGCTAGTTGACCTAATTCTCGAGAGCTTTACATTGTAGTCAAGGTAGGTTGAGGGCCCAAGTCAGGTGGTGATCTCCCTAATGAGGGTTTCACAATGTGGCTTCCCCTGGTGAGAAAGTAGCTAGCGACACCAACGGATAGCCGCTCCTTTAAAGTAGACGGCCACCTGATTCACCCTCTGCTCTCCCACGATCCCCTGGCACTTGAAGTACTGTTCTGGATGGAAAACCCAGCTGACAAGGTCATCTCTGGTGAACCTTGAGAACTCCATCTTTGAAGGTTTCCAAGTCGATCCCTCTGCTCCATTTGACGACCATGTATTTCCCCTACAACCATCGGTCTATGTCTACTCTAAGCTCAGGGAAGGGTGCGTACCTTGTAGGAGGCTTTCACAAATCAGTGTTGCCATGGTTTGCCGCTCAGTGATCAGCATCTCCAGGCATGCGTCCAGTCCATCCAGGCGTTGGTCCACCAAGGGCATCCACTTTTCCACTTCTCCTATCGCTGCTTCCACTTGGTTCCAGTGGTGTTCCACTGTCGCCATCGCTTCCCTTGTAGAAATCCCCTCTGCCATGATGTCTGCACTCTGATACCTTGGTAGCTCTCAATAGCCACCGACCCTCTTTTCCGTTCAAGTCTACCTTAAACACACAGGTTAATGCAAAGCCCAGCTTTGATAATATTTCATTTACTTCTTAGTGTTTTAATTTCCCTTAAGAGGTATATATATATATATCAATGCGAGTGGGTGGGTTTATTTCATGTTCTAACTGATGACCCGACCATGTACTCTTGTGAGTTCTGAAACAAAAACAAAACTAAAAAACATAAAGGCATTGTTAGTTCAGCACCTAACAGAAAATACCTGAAAATCAGTTTCAGAGTAACATGAATAATAGAAGATCCCATTCATTTGTTCGTGCCCGAGCCATATTTACAAACTAAGGCTACTCCGACCTCATAGAAACTTTAAGAACAAATTACCAACTACAAAAAGGAAACACGAAAGAAAAGAAAAGAAAAAACATTTGCCCATTACGGTGAACCTACTAGTTAATGTTATTTGCCAGCCATTTGTTTGATGATGTCTTAGATGATCAGCATAGAACCATGAGAAGCTAAATGAGAGGGGATCAGATATATATATATATATATATATATATATATATATATATATATATATATATATATATAGATAGATAGATAGATAGATAGATAGATAGATAGATAGATGAGTTTAAATAATTACTCAAGTTGACATTTGAAAAATGTCAGATATGAAAACAAACTGAAAACTACAACCATATAGTGGAGACTGATACATGATTTTTTTCAAGAGGGAAGAAGAGCTAAATAAAAATTTTAAAAGAATAAAACATCAAAAAGTGGCAAAGAAAAGAACTAACAGATCCTTCTTTTTTCAAATATACTTACATTTTGCATTTCTCTCTCAAACATTTGGCATGCAAGCTCGTTCTAGGCATAAAACAAAAAATTGGGTAATACTATGCCAAGATAAGTAGAAATACTACACCAAATATATAATATTACAAATACCAAAATATATAGTATTGCAATACTAAAGAGTTTTGCAAAATGTTGAAAAGTCTAAGGTTCCTGATAACTATGCAGCTAACATCTTGCGACATGTAAGCATGAATGAGAGAAGCATTGCATGCTTAAAGAGTCATGATTGTTGACAAATTTTGTTACATCAATTTCTTACTTTGGCTATGAGAAAAGTATTGCCCTACAAAATTAGCTCTGTTCTTATTGAGCTATGAATATTTTTCAGAAAAATATGTTAAAAGACATTACGGAAACTTGAGTTAAACCCATTACAAGAAAAAGCTACAATCTTATTGTGGCATATGGAAATGATTTTCCAGCCATCTTTTTTTGATACCATGGTACATTTAATTATTCATCTTATTGATGAGATGAGATTGGAAGACCAGTGTAGTAGCATTCGATGTACCCAGTTGAGAGGTATGTTGCATTAGATATTTGTATGGTACATCTTATAACAGTTGTTATTTTGATTTTATGTTTAATATACTATGTAATAGGTGCTTATTTAGACTAAAAGGTTATATGTGTAATCGAAGCCAAGTGGAGGGGTTTGTTAGTGAGGGTTACATTGCATATGAATGTCTTCAACTTTGCTTTAGGTATCTACAGAACATTGACATTAGAATCAATAGACAAAATCAATAGACCTGTAAGACATAATGACGAGGTTGAATGAGCTTTACCTAATATTGTTGGGTTTTCCCTAAGTGGTCGTCTAGTTGAAGGAACACAAATCACTAGTGTAGACAATACAAATATTTTGCAAGTGCGTACATATGTACTAATATAATCTTTTTATCATGACACTATTTCTTAAGTAGTATAAATAAGGCAATACATACTTTATACATGCAAGGTAACTTTATTGTTTTTATGATAGGGAACACTTAGCTTTGGTGAGGTGACAAAATTGAAAGAGACCTCATTAAGTTGAATGCATACATAAAACAAAATTTTCTAAGTGGTTTCATGGTTATATGATGTGTGCAAAAAGAGCAAATAAAATCATTAATAATGAACTTATATATCTTGTTCAATTTCCTCAACCTGTTGTTAAAATATATAAGGGATACATCATAAATGGGTATCTATTTCATTCTAAAAGTATAGAGAAAAGAAAAACACAAAATAGTGGGTGTGGTGGTAACTATGTAAACATCTAGTTTCTCAAGTGGTATGATAAAAATTCAATAATTGGTGATGTAACATATTATGGGTGCATCACTAATATTATTGAAGTTCAATATAATCCAAGTTTGAAGTTCGTGTTATTCAAATGTCAGTGGTATGATGTTCTTGGCCCACATGAAAAGGGCTGATCAATTTGGTTTTACTTTTGTGAACTCCAAATACTCTTCCATGACCAATGAACATTTTGTTTTCATAAGTCAAGTGAAACAAGTGTTTTGCGTTAAGGATCTTACTGAACCAGAATGGCAAGTTGTTATTCAGAGAAGGCCTCATGATTTCTATGATATACTAGTGCAACCTATTGAAGAAGCAAATAAGGATCCTAAAGATATCGATGACTTGGAGTTTAGATAAGGATAAGGATCCTAAAGATGCGTGAAGTGTGTCTTGTTACAAATGACGTTACCAGGGTGACAATTCATCATGAAACTAATGTTATAACTAACAAAGTGAAACAAGATGGATAATAGATGTAGTTTCAAGTAAAACATGATAACACATCTTCTTGGGGTGACCCATTTTTTTTAAGTCGTGGATTGCATCTTTATGCTTTTACAAATTTTTATGTTATATTTTGTCATGTTCTTCAAAATGTTAGTTTATAACATGTATTGTTGATATAATATATTTCAAAAAACTTCCTCATACTTACAAGGAAGTTTATGAGATCATGAAATGGTTTTAGCTATATATTTGTACACACAATTTAACTTGCATTGCATTACATTCCTTCTGAGGCTACAATTGCCCTTTGTTAAGATTTTTTTTTCTATCCTGATCTTCTTATCCTTATAATGACACTATTCTTTTAATTATATGGTTGATTTGGAACAAAAATTTCATATTTTCTCCATTAAAAGATGCATGGACTAGAGCATGCATTTGTAGTCTTCGCATTTTGTTATGTATGGATCTCAAGTCAGAACCTTATATTCATCATTTTAATAGACTGTAATGAAGGCTGCTTCAGAGGTTCACTTCTATCAACATAACCTTCATGATCATATGTAAGATATTGAATGTAAGAAATCATTGCAATATGACATGGGCATTGATTGGTGTTTTTAGATTGTTACACATTTCTTGCATTTTTTTTATTTGTTCATTTAACATAATATGCAATCAATGGAGCAATATTACACCATTGATGGGAAGTTGAACAAATGGGTGTTGACTGAATATGCTAGCCTATGGAGAAAATGGAGGCATAGTCTTAGACATGTCTAGGCCAATTGAATAATTGACTTGATGACATCATTAGAGCAATGTAATTCTTTGATATCGACAAATTAAATGTATAGATAGCAAGCATGTCATCATTGACAAATATATTTGACAACTGAACACCTATTTACTTTGTATCTATTATTGCAAACTATAGGCCTTAAGCAAAAAAATAATGCTAAGGAACAAAAAAAAGAATACTAAGAATTGCTTCAAGCATAAGTATATACACACCACCAGAACAAAAGTTTTGTTCAGTTAAAAAATGAAGTTGTAAGTAGAAAGCACAATGTTATGTTATTTTATTTTACTAATATTACAATAACACATCATAAGATGTTCCATGTGTTCTTTTTTATAATTAGATCCAAGTGGGTGATTTTGAGCCCTCTAGAGTTCAATTGTGGATAAGGATACATACATCTTGAAATGTGCAATACCGTAATGAAAAAACACAAACAATGATTGTAAGACTACTTTCTTTTCTTTGAATTGTGTCTATTATTTTAAACTTTAAAGATTTTGAATTGATTGTAGATATCCAATAAAACTTAATCTATACAAATTTACTATATGTAGGACAAAATTAAAGGAACTATTGTTGCAAGGCCAAAAGGTGAACTAGATCCATGATCTTGAACAAATGTGTTGTCCCAAACACTTGTTGAAGATAAATATGGACATGTGCGCACATGCAAAATTGGCATGAAAGCATCTAGATTATTGGGTAAAATGCCTACTTGTCATGATTTCTAGGCACAAAATGTGGTTTTATATGCAGAAGTCATGAGACAAAAAAGTAAAATTGAATCTCTTGATAAAGAGATCGTTAGGATTTTAGTTTTAGAGGAAAAAATTGAAAGACTTCTTGCTATAGATGCCAACATCAATAAGCTTTTCTCACTTAGGGGTGAAATTCAATCATTTTCACAAAAGTATACTTGCTACCTCTTCATAAAATGCTTTATGCATTTGTTTTTCATATTGTTTACAATATTTTTCATATTGCTTATGTACTACAAGATCGTTGCATTGGTCCTACCTATCCAATATTCACCCAAAGTAGCATATTATAGAGCTGCTAGTTGATATTGATATATAGTGGTTTCTTGAAAAGAACTTTATATTTCATTATGCAATATCTTTGTAAATATAATATGATTTTTTTGTCATGTTCATCCCTGCAAACTGTTTTTTGGGATATGGTTGTCACAGTGCAATCAGATGTTTTATTGACATGATTCATAGTTCATATATCCATACTTGATGTGGAAATGATGTTGGAGTTAATTTCTTGGGCTTTTTGTGTGCTCGTAAGAATGAACTATTTTATGAATGGAAATTGTTCTCAAAGTTTTGGGAGTTGCTATTGTAAATTATAGGCCAAGTAATGGTTGGGGTAATCATTTTTTGCTAATACCCAAAGGAAAGATAGGCCCAAAAGATGTGGTTGCAAGTAAAGGTTGGGGTAATCATTTTTTGCTAATACCCAAAGGAAAGATAGGCCCAAAAGATGTGGTTGCAAAGGTGATCTACTTACAAATAACTTAATTATTAAAATTATTTTCTAGATGTGATTTGGATGGTATAAAGATTTTTCTAGATGAAAATTGCACATCCTGATACTGATACTGAATTCTAGTTCTCCCTTTGCTTGGTGGTTTAAAGTTAGCTTGCCTAGCCAGTGCGTGGAGCCTCTTGTAAGCAACTTAATCTGAAAAATATGTGATTATTTAGTTTATATTATCCCTCAGTTTATTTATAGTTTATGGTCACCGAATCAAAATCAATGCTTCTTTGGATTCACTCAAGATGGGGTGTGTGTGTGTGTGAATCCATATCGGAAGTGAATTACAAGTCATCTGGTGTAGAACTTTCATCTATTTAATCAATCAAGAAAGAGGGGTTAATTCTTGAAGATGGTTTCTCATTAAAGTTATATAGATGTAGTAAGAAAATGAAAAAGGACATTAACTTTCTAGGACAAAGTATGTTGGGAATGCTTTGGGTTGTCACTTATGTAAGTGGTGATGCTTAGTCAACATTTCTAAGATGGAGCTATTTGGACACAATTTGTACTAGTTGAGCCTTCAAGGGCATTAACATTCAAATTCATTCATAACAGATCAAAATTTAGTTAATTGTAAATATGTTTGTTTCTTAATTCTTTTTATATATGGAAGAATAACACAATGCCGACCATCGTAGTTTATGTGTATTGGCGACTCTGAACAGACTTCTTTCATGTGGTAGAATTCCTATCAAACCTATAATGTCTTTCACAAACTTGTTCCCCAGCCCAAGCAATATCTACAGGCATTTGAAGGACATATATCTGCAACATTGGCATATGCACAAAGCTTTTTTCTTAATCCACTTCCAAAATTTAATGTTTTAGTTTACTTTGGCTTACTCTAGATATCCTAATGGCATACCATTGGAGATTGTTTTCATGCAGCATCTATGGTTGAGATGTTGGATGCTGCAGTGGAAGATGCTACATAACATGCTAGATGGCGAGTCTTTGTGGTTTATTGGCTCTCACAATCTTATAGATGTCAGTGATTTCTCTTATATTGCACTTTAATCTGTTCAAACCTGAACATGGTACATTTTTCTTTTCACTTGTTGAGTTTATTCATGTGCTTCTTTTATTGATAATTTTTGTGGGTTAATAAAACTGCAACTATATGCCTTACATCATGTTGACACATTGGCAAATTGAAGTGTATTGTATGGGACATCTTATGAACATTTATTCAATAGTTGTTAAGGTACTTCTCTATTATTTATGTTTCATGCAGAAAGTCATACATGCTCATTTTAAAATTTTTCTATTACTACAGATTAAGACAAGGACATTCAAAGAAGTAAAGGAAGTATTAGATTATGCATTACAAAGAAAATCTCCATTGACATGCATAATGCTGGACAATATGGTTATACCTCTTCCAGCTAATGATGTGGATGTCTCTATGCTTAAAGAAGTTGTTGAGCAAATAAATGGGAGACTTTGGTAATTCTGTAGCATAAGTTGTATGTCATTTTTAAGTAGGAAAACTAATGATGTCATATGTTAAATGGTTGCTGAGTTTTCCATGCCAATCTGCTAATTGACGTAGTTTCTTTATTGTTTACTGTAAGACCCTTAGGACGTATTTACACTTGAACTTTAATATTCAACTACAGTACAACTTAGGGATTAATCCAATAGTACTAACTTGTCTATGTGTGTAGATGTTCAGGTGGCAGTGGTCTATGCCCATTTAAATTAATGTATGTATAGATCACCTCATGAAACTTTCTGATGGACATAGGCATCTGGTAATGTCACCATCAAGACAGTTTAAAAAATTGGACAGGTTGGAGTGACCAATATTTCAAGTACTATATTGACTTTCCTCTTCAATCTGGTCAGGTTTATTGTTTTTGTTAAAAGCTTGCACAAATTGACATGAGAACATAAGTTGGTATGTGTGGGTTATGTATTTTAAGGAAACATGACTAATTGCCTTTTAATTCAGTGATATAAGGTGATTAGCAAGCATTGGTGCCCGTTCATATGTAGGTAACAAATCCTTTCTAATGCATTTTGATGATCTCAGATTAGGATAACCAATGCTTGTTCATCTCTAGGTAATAGATATAAACTTTGCAAGATGTGCAACATTTTATATAACTGGATAGGGCCATTGATCTCGGCTCCTATCTTATCATATCAAACTTCTAGAACATGCATTCTAACTTCTAACTAAGCCATCTTATTCATGTATTGTATAAGGAAGCAACAAAGATGGCAATTGAGGAAGCAAGCAGATTGAGAATTGCAAATGTAGAGTTGTCCAAGTACATATGAATGTATCAAAACAATCAGCACACCAACATAGAGGGGCTTATTTATTTGTGATGATGGATCAATACCTGTAACTCACATGTTTTTGTACCTATCTCATTTTTTTGTGAATAAAAAGCTATGGGTCACCCAACTCCCAGTAGTTTGTTCATTTTGTGTTGTATGTATTGGATAGGCTGCTAGAAGATATTGCCAAAATAATAATAATAATAATAATAATCACTGGTGCTAAAACAACATCAGTGAAAGACAAATAATTAATGACACGAGACATCAAATGCTACTAAAAAAGTAAAAAATTGAGTTAAAAGCCATAGAAGAGGCCAACTCTGGCACACTTTATTTAGCATCAGCTACATCATTTATGGCACTGAAATGTGAGCCAGTGAAGGCTCATTTTGTGGTGCTTATTTAGTGTTAGTAACATATGTTACACAAGTGCTACAACTTTTTGCCATAGAATGTGATAGTGTGGTCCGAGCAATGGTGTTGTGTTCTGTGCTAGATTTGTGCCAAAGATCATGCACGGTGGCACTATTTTAGTGCCAAAAGAGAGCAGTTTTCATCTTGTGGTAACCAATCGCCAGCACTCAAACACCTTTTGGGATTTAAACTTGTAATCGGTCAGTCGGGATGGATGATGCAAATTGAACATAAGTAATGGACTTACCCATGTGGGAGCTGAAACAATTCTAACTAGAAGTCTAGCAGCATATCTTCTACTAGTGTATGAATACTGATATTTGTGGCATGAGGAATGCATTTTCTTTGAGACTGGTCATTCCACCTCTACCTAATTCTTATGGATCAACATACATGGATATGTCATGGAAAACTTTACAAGTCATGGTTTTTCTTATGATAAACAAATCAACAAAATCAAAGGTGATATTTGAGGAAATTTTTCGAACACATCATATCCTATGCATTCAATAAAGCTAGAGGAATTAAAGAGATTGTGGTTGTAACTCAGCTTGCATTGACGAGCTACATGCCACACATGAACATACACACACACACACACACACACACACACAGATACAAACACACACATAGAGAACACATTTTACTTTATTCTATTGTGAAGCTTTACCTTCTATTATCTTGAATAATGGTTGAAGATCAACATATAGCAAGAGATACAGAGATCATAAAGAGATGAAATGAAGAGGAAGTTGAGAATCCAATGGCTTATACGAAAGACAGTGAGCTAATAATATGAAGGTAGTTTAGTCATTTTGACTAATGAACTTCCCTTGAATTTTTTGAGTCAATCAGATAAAAACTTTTGATGAACAATAAAAGTTTTTTATAAACAAAATAAATGCAATGAGTTGTTATGTTCATTTACTAGCGTTAATCTTCAAAGATCTTCATGTCAAATCTAGTTAATTGTGACAATGCACTACACCATCAAATACAATTAGCTGTCAACATGTTGATTAGGAGATCAAGAATTGAATGAATATGGAAGCTAATTTCCCAAGTGGACACCGATGCCCCAACAAGTAATCATACCCATTTGATATTCTTTGTGACCTTGAAAGTAATATCGTAATAAAGTTACAACACAAAAAAACCATAAAAAGATTGAATATCTTCAACAACTTGACATATTATATAATTTTGATTCTAAATTCTGCATTGCCCCCACTATTGAAGAGATGCACCCTTCCATTTGCATGTAAAAATATTAGAAAATAAATGCATCAAAAAGTACAAAGGCCATGATTTTCACAAAAAATTGTACCGAGGAAGCATATTCTCATTTATATAAGACCAAAAGACTTGGATGATCAAGGCAAGAACAATCATGGTGAACAACCTAAAATAAGGCAGAGCCATAAATTTTTCATTGTAGGGGCCGAAATAGAATTTTACAAATCTGAGGAGGTGCCAAGGCCCTTACTGGCCCCCTATCTCCACCCTTGACCTACAATAAGTGCCAGAACGTTCTGGCTGAAACAAATTGTACGGCTACTAACATAGACTTTTAGGATGTTAGTGTTAGAAGACTATGTTTCTCTTCAAATAATTTGATAGGTGTAATCACCCCAATTTTTTTTTTTTTCAAAGGACTATGATGTTTTATCCAAGTACGAAATTCAAATTTAGGCACAAGATTCAAAATCCAAAATACAACTCTTAGATTCAAATTAAATCCAAAATACAACTTGCAGATTCAAATTAAATCCAAAATACTACTTTCAGATCCAAAACCCAAGTTCAAATCCAAATCGATCATTTAAGACTAATTTGCCCTTCCTTTTGACCAAAAAACCTCCTTTTAGAGGATAATTTTAGTCTTTTGATGGGCAAGACCCATTTGCCCCTCCTTTTGACCAAAAAACCTCCTTTTAGATGGTAATTTTAGTCTTTTGGTGGGCAAGACCCATTTGCCCCTCCTTTTGACAAAAGAAACTTCTTTTAGAGGGTGATTTTAGTCTTTTGGTGGGCAAGACCCATTTGCCCCTCTTTTTGACAAAAGAAACCACTTTTAGAGGGTGATTTTGGTCTTTTGGTGGGCAAGACTCATTTGTCCCTCCTTTTGACAAAAGAAACTCTTTTTAGAGGGTGATTTTAGTCTTTTTGGGTGGGCAAAGGCCCAACTCATTTTTTTTTAAAAAATAAATATATATTTTTATAAGTTTAATAACCAATCATGCCCATTTTCAAGCCATTTTTTTTTCAAAATACTTTAAAATTATGTGAAATTCGGATGGAAAAGGGGGGAAATTCAAAAAAAATTCAAATTTAGGGTTTTGGCTCCAAAATCTTCTATAAATACCCCTCATTTCCTCCCTCTTGGGTAAGATTGGTCCTTGGGAGAAACTCTAGTGTATTCTCACTTGAAAACTTAGAGTTTCTCTTGAGCTCTCTCTTTCTCCCTCTTCCTCTCTCAATTTTTTTCTCCAAGTTGGAGCAAGCTACAACACTCTTGGAGCTTCATTCAAAAGGGGATCTCCAAGTGAAGGTTTTCATCTTCCTTAGGTCATTTTTCATTAGAGGTATGTAATCATCATCCATCTTATTTCTCTCTTCTTTCTTTTCATTAATATTATTATTATTATGTTATTTCTTTTTCTTGAACATAGTCTTGCTATTATTTTCATTTTCTCTTTTCATTGTCATCTCCCCATGGCCAAAGAGATAGCACTCAACCTCTTTTTAGAGACAAGAGGCTATGCTCAAGTGCACCGGGAGCATGAGAAGATGAGATGATATTGTATTTTATAATTAAATCATGTTCTTTCAAGTATTCTTGTTATTGTTGTTCTTTATTTTCTTGCTCTTTCTTCTCTTCAATATATTCTTGTTGTTGTTGTTCTTTCCCTTAATGAATATATTTTTGTTATTATTGTTATTTCATTTCTTCAATATAGTCTTGTTCTTGTTATTTTCTTTTCTCTCTTCCTCATCTCCCCATGGCTAAAGGAGGTAGTGCTCAATCTCTTTTTAGAGACAAGAGGCTATGCTCAAGTGCATTGGGAGTATGAAAAGATGAGAAGATATTTTATTTCATGATTGAATCATGTTTTCTCTTTTATTAAATATAACATTGTTTCTCTTTCTATATTTTCTCCTTATCTTCATCTCCCTATGGCTAAAAGAGGTAGTGCTCAATCTCTTTTTAGAGACAAGAGACTATGCTCAAGTGCATTGGGAGTATGAAAAGATGAGAATATATTTTATTTCATGATTGAATCATGTTTTCTCTTTTATTAAATATAACACTGTTTCTCTTTCTACTTTTTCTCCTCATCTTCATCTCCCCATGGCTAAAGGAGGTAGTGCTCAATCTCTTTTTAGAGACAAGAGGATATGCTCAAGTGCATTGGGAGCATGAAAAGATGAGATAATCTTTCATCTTAATCATATTCTTTCTTTTCATGAATACATTCTCGTTGTTCTTTTGCTTCATCTTATTTTTCTCTCTTCCTTATTTTCCCATGGCCAAAGGAGATAGCTCTCAATCTCTATTTTAGAGTCAAGAGGCTATACTCAAGTGCATCGGGAACATGAGAAGATGATGCGGTATATCATTTCATAGTTACATCATGTCCTCCCTCCTAATTGTATTTTGCTCTTTCCATCATCCTCTTTCTCTATTTCCTTCCTTGAATGTTGTCTATATATTATCCATGCATAGTTGCTTGGTTTTTCTCCTTATATGTGAATGTATGGTGGGAATGAGAGTGTGGTTTGGAGACTCTTTATTTTCATATTAATTTTTTAGGTTGGGACTTGTCCAACCCGGGATAAACCCTTACGAAAATGTACATGTTAATATGCATTTGCATGTCATTTTGCGCTAGTTTCATTCTTAATCACCTCATTAGGAACCCCAACGAGTGTCTCATTATGTTGTTTGTTTTCTTCCATACCCAACGGTGGAAGAAATATATCCCTTACAACAAACTAAATAATAACATTCTATGCTTATATAAATCATATTTTCCAAAACATTTTCAAAATGAACCATCTAACATGGCTTTAGGGACTTAGCTTAGACTCTTGCATGAGTCCAAGATCCTTTCCGGCCCACATTAAACTTGAAGTTGGTAATTTTAAGTTATTCCTTGATTTTTAATCTTGCAAAGGTATGTATGTATATACATGTTATATACATCTATGTCAACATGATGACCCCCCCTTCTTTCTCTCTCTATGCTTTCAATTTCCATTTTATAAATTATCATATGTGCATGAATACATATATATATGTGTTCCATTTCCTCTCTTTCAAATATTTATTCTCCTTTTCAAGACAAATATCTTCTCTTACAAAATTTATTATACATACTTATATATACGTATGTATATATATATATATATATATATATATATATATATATATTTCTAAAACCTCTCTTTCTCTTCAAATTAATACGTCTTTTTTTCTCAAGCTTTCATATATGTGTATATGCGATGGTATGTATACATATATGCATACCTCTCTCTGTCTTTCTCTCTTTCTTTTCATAAGAGTGTTTTATCTCTTGTATTCTTTTGACATTCTCCTCTCATGATCTTTCTATTTACCAACTTCATTAAGACCACAAACCAAGTAATGACCCAATATTAAAATCATGCTTGATGGTCAACAATCTCAATCTCTTTTTCAAAAACTTTTCTTTCTTATATACAATAATTATAACAAGAAAAATCTTATATGTATGTTGTGGTAGGAATGACTTTAGATGACTGTTGTGGTAGGAATGTTTTACATTCTTTCAATCATATAGGATAAATGCATCCATGCATTCTCACTCACTTTATTTCACCTATGATCACAAGCACATCTCCAAGAGAACTTAAGCAAGAGGGAATGGAGCTCTAACTAGGTGGTAACCGAATTAGAGCAAAATCTCAAACCTACTTAAAGTCTTAAGAGAACACTAAAGTGATTTCAAGATTTCACAAGCTTTTCAAATGATATTTACTAATTCCACTTTTTCCTCAAAATATTTCACATTTTCAAGCAACTCTTCAATAGTCTCTTCAAAAGTTTGAAACATCAAATTTTCAATATTTTCTACACCGCATAAAGAATAAAAAAAATGTTTAAGTTAAAACGAAATGCATCAATGATAAACATAGCCCTTGGGTTGATTACCCCCGGTAAAGGCACCAGGAACGGTCGATCCTCGTACCGACGGGCGAGTCCCTTTCTTTCCTATTTTAAAACAAAAACCTTATTTTTCTGGAGCACTCCAAAACCAATGAAAATTTTGGGATGCAAACAATAGGATAGATTTATCTTGTAATAGGTTAGATTCACTTCTTTATTATTTTCCTTTTACTTCTATATTTTATTTTTTATTTTCTGTATTTTAATTTTATTTTTCAGCCAAAGATATGGCTGACTTTATCCAGCCATTGAACTCTCCAATGGCTAGAAATATAGCCGTTGCAGACTCCAAGATCTCCTTTCTTCTTCTATTTATTGTATCTTTTCTTTCTCTTTTGTAAGCCTCTTGAAGGGCAGTGTTTTGTTCATCAATGAAAAAATATTTTTCTTGACTCTAGTGAGTAAAGTTTACATGGTATCGGAGCTTGGCTCTGCATCAGTGCTTCTCTTAGTTAGAAGCTATTCAAGTGCTTCGTTTAGTAAGAAGCTGAAGACTGTTGATCAAAGATTGGCATGTCTATTGGAGTGAATGTTGTAGTGTTGTTCAAAGGTTGAAGATTCAAAGAACAGTAGACTGCCTAAAATCTATCGATGTTGTATCAACATTGCTAAAAGTGTTGATTAAGTTAGAGCTGCTATCAACTCTGACGTATTTCTTTGGAGTGATCTATTGGTGATATACCAATATTATTAGAAGCACCAATCGAGGTTAAAGTTGCTGCCAACTATGACATTTTGTTGTTGATATTTTATAGCAGAATATATTGGCAGTCTTGAAACTGGTATACTTTTTTTTTTCTTTTCAAAAGGTAGTTATTTTGCTTTTTCTAATGAATGAGAATGAATATCTCTTACTCCAGCCCCTCCTTAAACTTACTACAACCAACTATGTTATATGGGCTTCAACCATAAAGCACCGGATAGGAGGGAAAGGTCTTTGGGGTTACATTGAAGGGACTGAAACTAAGCCTATAATAAGTTTTAATAAAACCATAGACAAAAAAATTAAAGAGTTCAAGGAAAATGAGAGAGATAAGGCAATCAAGGAGTTTGAAAAGTAATGGAAAGAATGGAAAACCAATCATCACAAGGTGATGTCTTCGTTACTAAAGAACGTGGATTCTACCGTTAGTGCTGAGTTAGCTAAATTTGATTTAGCCCACGAACCATGGAAGTACTTGAAAGAGACACATACAATGAAAGATGTGGCACATAAATGGAATTTACAGTTAAAAATATCTAAAATTACAGCAAGGTGACAAGTCGATAAAAGAATATTGTAGAGAGTTCTCTCAATTATGGGATGAATTGTCTATCTTTGAACCAAAATGGAAGGATCCAAAGATATCTTACTAAGGAAAAACAGATTCAAGAGGTAAGTTCTATACTTTTCTTATGGGAATAAGGTCCGAGTTTGAGATTGCAAGAAATTCCTTACTACAGAGGCCAATTATCCTCACTATGAATGAGGCCTTAACTAAAGTTATCATGGAGGAGAATCAACTGATACACTATAAGGAAATCAATGACAGTATTTCAGCAGTTTCAAAATCAACAAATCACGCAAGGAATTATAGACTTCCTCATTTTAGAAAAAATAATAAGGATACCAGCAATAAAATTTTTTGCTTTGATTTGCATGAACTTGGGCATATTAAACCTAAATGCCCAAAATTAAGAAGATTTGACAAAAAACCAGTTGTTGCTGAAAATAAAGCTTCTACAATTGATAGTTCTGATCAAAGGACTGTTCAAGGATTCTCTCCTGCATAACTTGCCGAAGCATTGCAGCCTTGTTTCAAAGGAGGTACTTCTACTATGCTGCAACTCAAGGTAATATTGCTTCGCTTTTGGATTCCAGATTTCATTCCACATGACACCTCACAAAGATGATCTTTCCAATGTAAAAACAAACTCATTTGCTTACTTTATTTGAACTGTGGATGAGACTTCTTTGAAAATAGAAAGTATTAGAGATCTTGAAAAACATGATAAAAACTAAAAAACTTTCAAAATAGCCAATGTTAGACATATACCCAAATTGAAGTTTGAACTTGTTATATGTATCCCAAATTACTGATCATGGCTGCAAAGTTGTTTTCTTACAAGATAAATGTTAGATACATGATCAAGTCTCAGGGAGGACGATTGGGGAAGGAGTTAGAAGAGGAGACTTTTATTACATGGAATTTTTGGATTCAGTAAAACCTTTTTGTAAAGTCACATGGCATCAAAGACTAGGGCACACTAGTCATGAAAAAATGAAATGTATTCCTTTTTTGAAGAATGTATGTAATGAAAATCTCCTATGTAATGAATGCATATTTGGAAAGGTGAAGTCTCTTCCATTTGGTCAAAGAACTTTTGTAAGTAAATCACCTTTTGAACTTGTTCAGTCAAATATGTAGGTCCAGCTCCTGTTATGTCCGAAGGTGGCTACTCTTACTATGTTCTATTTGTTGATGATTATATTAGAGATGTATGGATATTTTTCCTGAAGTATAAATCTGATGTGTTTGTAAATTTCAAAAACTTTCATCAACTAACCAAAAACCAATTCCAAACTGATATAAAAATTTCTAGATCCGACTCTAGTGGAAAAATGTTTTTGGAAGGAAAATGGCATTGGACACCAAAAATCTTGTCTAGAAACCCCACAACAAAATGGAATTTCAAAAAGAAAACATCACAATATTATAAAAACCACACATACTCTTCTTCTAGCAATGGAAGTTTCGAAAAATCTTTGGGCAGAAGCGATGATTACTGAAGTCTACCTCATCAATAGAATGCCTTCAAAAATTTTGAACAAAATTTCTCCTTTTTAGAAACTATATAATCTTGAACTTGACTGCAGCAAACTTAAAGTTTTTGGATATAAATGTTTTGTTCTGAACTCAAGGGAACAAACTTTCACCCAAAGCTTTTCAATGTGTATTCATTGGTTATTTTGAGAGTCAAAAGGGATACAGATGTTACAATGTTGAAAAGCATAAGCTTTATGTTTCAAGAAATGTGGTTTTTTCATGAATAGGAAAAAAGATTTGAGAACAAGACGTCCAAACATTATATTGATTATGCTTTCTTGAATGATTTGATGCATATTTATGCATTAGATAATGAATATGCCTAGATTTGATAGCTCATGTGATGAAGATGCCTTAAAAGATAGTGTTGATGATAGTGTCCCCTGTCATAGAGAAGAATCTCCAAGAGAACTTTGTACCTAACATAAGAGAAAAACCAACAATGACATTGAAAGCCACCTGTTAGAAGATCAACAAGACAATCTAGGCAACCTTAAAAGTTTGTAACTTATGGGTTCTCCTCTCCAAGATTAGAAAATGTCTTTCAATGATACACTCATATTCTGAACCAACTTCCTATGAGAAAGCTTTTCAAGCTCCTAATTGGAGAAAGGCAATGGATGTTGAACTAGAACCATTGAATAAATGTAGAACTTGGGAAATAGGAGCCTTGCCCCAAGGGAAGAAAGTCATAGGGTGCAAATGGGTATTCAAATTCAAAACAAGGAGTGATGGATCACTAGAGTGTTACAAGGCTCGATCGGTCACTAAGAAATATTCTCAAGAATATGGCATAGATTATGAATAAACTTTTACTCTAGTAGCTCGTATGACCTCTGTTAGAACCCTCATAGCTATAGCTGTTGTCAAAAATTGGTCTTTCATATGGACATAAAAAATGCTTTTCTAAATGAAGATCTTAAAGAAGAAGTATATTTGACTCTTCCAAAAGGATATGAAGTACCAAATGGAATGGTTCTCAAACTTAAAAAAGCTCTTTATAGGCTGAAACAAGCCCCTAAAGCTTGGTATGACAGATTTAATAAAGTTATGATGGAAACCAATTTCAAATCCTGCTACTCCGACAGTGCACTTTTTGTCAAAACCCCAACCAAAGGTATTGTTATATTTCTTCTTTATGTTGATCATATGATAATCACATGTAGTAACGATAAAGAGGCAAGTCTAATTAAGCAAATCTTGAAAGAAAATTTTGACATGACTGCCTTGGGTTTTTTTAACATATTTTCTTGACATTGAAGTATGCTTTTCAAGTAAAGGATATTTGTTGTCTCAAATAAAGGTTATCAGGTTTGACAAAAGAGAAGATAGTAGAGAATCCTGCGGCACTTGGAGTGAAAATGAGAAGAGATGATCAGGAATTGCTAGGCAAACCCACACCATATCGTTAATTTGTAGGAGCACTTTCATATTTAAGCATCATGCGTCCTGACATATATCATGCCATGCATGTTGTTAGTCAGTTTCAACATGCACTTACCATAATTCACATGGGTGCAATCATGAGAATAATCAAATACATCAAGAATACAATCAACAAAGGAGTCTTCCTTTTTGCTTAGTCTATATGTAACTTAATTGCATATGTAGGCGTTGATTGGGGAGGGGATCCCTTGAGTGTTTCAAGGGAATTCCTTTATCACATAGAGATGCAAGAAGTAGCAAAAAATTTTCCCATTATCCACGGAGGCAAAGTATCGAGCCATGATTGCCACTACTGCAGAGATAGTTTGGTTGAAGAATCTTATTAATGACATGAGAATAGTCATTCAAGAACCGGTCAAGCTGTGTTGTGACAAAAAGAATGTTGTTTACATTGAGACATGAGAGTATCAACTTGCTTATTTCTTCACCAAAGGACTGGGAGCTGCAAGATTCCAATTTCTTATTAGCAAAATTTTGATGATATCACTGTAAGTTTGAGGAGGAATGTTAGAAGATTATGTTTCTATTCAATTAACTTGACATGATAGATTCACTTATTTTATTATTTTTCTTTTAGTTCTGTACTTTATTTTTATTTTTTGTATTTTAATTTTAATTTTCAGCCAAAGATATGACCGACTTTATCCAGCTTTTGGACTCACCAATGGCTAGTAGACTTCTAGCCGTTGGACTCTCCTACGACTAGATTTTTAGCCGTTGGAGACTCCAAGGGCTCCTTTCCTATTCTATTTCTTGTATCTTTTCTTTCCTGTTCTATTTCTTATATCTTTTTTCTCTTTTCCAAGTTCTTGAAGAGCAGTGTTTTGTTCATCAATGAGAGAATATTTTCTTGATTCTAGTGAGTAAAGTTTACAGTTAAAACTAAAATTTCAAGAAGAGCAAAGTAGTGCCTCCCTCCCCCCAACCCATAACAAGGTTGCACATTGTTCCATGCAAAAAAAATATAATTTAGATTATAATTTGTTGCTTTGCAATGTGGATGCGGATTCGTGTGTACTTAATAAACTTAGTCAACAAGATCAGACGTTCTTCTTCTTGTTCGTTCTCAACTCTTTAACTTTTAAGACATTTTTTTTCTTACCTTTTAGCATGCGAGCTTCAATCATTTCTACACATTCTTTCTCTTGACAAGAAGGCAAGCTCTGGTCAGTCAAGCCCTATGAGATAACATAACAGAAACATAGTCTAGGTATTCAAATCCCAACCTTCTAATGAAAGGACTTAAGTGCAACCACTAATTAAGTGGACTGATCTCTCTCTCTCTCTCTCATGTATTTGCCCCAAATGTTGGGGAAACTTTATGGAACACTTGTAACACTATTCTATAAATCTATCCCAATATTTGAGTTAGATATATGGAATAGTAACATACTATTATTGTTGCCAAATGGTCCAAGACCCTAAGGTTGAAGAGAGTCAGTTTGATATGGATGACGAAAAAGATGTTTTGGAAATTTGGCTGTGTCTTCAAGACATTTAGGTTGATCAATTTTTTTGGCTTCCCACACTGTAACCTATTTTGACAATTTTAACCCAGCATTTCAACTAAGAACTCCAAATCTTTCAAGAGGTCAGGTTGGTCAGTCAAACCTATCTTCTTTGATAATCTGGTAAGAAAATTATCAATCGGTTAGTTCTCATCATTTTCTCATCATTTTCACTTTAGCTAACTGATGTTTATGTTAAATAAAGTTGCTGACGGTTAGACTTAGGAGAAACCATAATATTTGGCTAGAAAAACTAAATTCAGCAACAACTTTCAACGTAAATAAAAAGCTATACACTTTTATAAAATATACCAAAAGGCGTATCAATCAATGTATCAAATTTCGAGTTGCTCACCAACGAAGAAAAAAAAGATGACTCTTGTACTAGCTATATGGAAAAGCTCTCGCAGGACTTGTTATCTTCAACATGTGGCTGGTCACAAATACGTTTTCTTTCTAATTAACCATCTCAAATATTAAAGTCCAATACTAGATCATCTAAACCGTTGTAGACCAAGGGATCCAACCACCCAAAAGGAGGTGAGGAACATAAAAGGCTTAAGAAGAAAAAGGGATCTCGAAATAAATAACGGAAAAGGTTTTGGCGTTCCAACTGACATCCAGGCAACGGCATCGACAAGACCTACGCTAAAGTCCAGTAGTCTAATATCCCGAAGGCAGCAAATTAAATGGAAGACCAAGAAGATGAGAATCAACTAAAATCGGGGCTGCATGTCAAAGATCAAATTTCCAGGCAGAAAATGCTATTACTATTCGTGCTTCCCTAGGGTTTCAGTGAATAATCATAGGCAATAATTTAAATGGCAAAAGTGCAGCTGTCTCACTGTGTGTATCTGTGTGTACATATGTATGGAGAAAAATTAAAAGAATCATTTGGTGATTAATCACGCTTCACACGGGAATATGCTTCCTAAGATTGTCCAACCGACAGAATTGAATATTGCCTGAGAACCTTTCGGCTGAAGGAAAAGAATCTTTTTTTTGCTTGCATGAGCAGATGAAGAATCCCATATGTTAATCAAGGTTTGTCTATTCTAATAATGTGCTGACCATGTGCCTTTTTAATTAAGCCTATCAATTATATAGACTCAACGTTGTCCGCAATCGCCGCAGTGATAGGCATGCATGTCGCCGAGTTATAATTTTATGGAGCTCACCTGCTAATCCTGCATGCAACCACTGTTGTTAAGGAAAATATTAGGCACATAATGATGCTTTTGGTCTTTACATTATTTGAAAACTTTTCAGAAAATGTAGGATGGTCCAAGCTTATCCATAAATTCATCCCCAACTCTACAACTTTATGGATTGTCACTATCCCTCCGTTCTTACATTATGCCACTTGCCATTTTTTCCCCCCGTTTATCACTGTTACAAAACACGAAATCGTGATTTATTTAATTGGCAAAAGTTATATAATTGCAACTAATCATCACAGATTGCGTATACTAAGGCAATGTGGTTAGCAAATAATATCATCATGCTAATAATTTGGACCGCACCTAACAAAAGAATGAGCTAAATGGAGGGTGTTTTGACAGCCCTACAACCAAATGATATGATTTCCACGTATTTGCATTATGACAATAATAATCCAGTCAAAATCGGATCTAAACACCAGTTTTGGGAGACCTTGGTCCATCCTATGGCCTACTTCAGTTTGCACTAAAAACAAGGGACAATAAACCAAGCCATAAGATGGGACGAAATTTCAAGTCCATAAGAAGATCAACACATCTAAAACTGTTGAATATAGAAGTACCCTCAAACAGTTATGATACCTGAGATTCTACAATGTACTTCCTTTAGTTAACATGTGCTCCCTTGTTTCAACGTTGTCCGCAATTGCCGTAATGAACATGACTCTGATGCTAATTACAATGGTTTAACAGAAAATTGGGTCAGCCATCCAGAATGGAAAATCCTGAATTAAGCACCTGGCTGGCCTTGATTGCCTTTGGAACCAAACAATAAAATCTTAAATTTCAAGATATTTGGTAGCATAGAACCATAATATATTTAACTACTGATATAACTCTTTTTTTTTTTTTTTGCAAATATAACTGTTCCTGCTTAGAACATGATTTTCACATTAAACCTAAATGAGTTGTATAGTGAAAAAGGTCGTGGTCGTTAGATAGGCTGTCATGTTTTAGTTTTAGTCTCACCAGCATGCATGCATGTTATATATGTAACTTCATTTTCATCTCCAAGCTTTATTTTAACTTTTTGAAGAGCAAGTTGCTTCCGCAATTTATGTGAGTGAACGTGCACAAATAAGAATAAAAGACTGACTCTGAATTCTTGAAACCTTAAGGTCAATGTGTACTTTTAGGCTCTGAATTTATCCGTGTGAACAAATTTGCAAAGGTTTCCTTGAAATTCATTCATGACCCGGAGCCAACTGGCAGAATTCACCCCAGAATTGAGGATAAAGTTGTTAATTCATATATGAAAAATGACGCTTTGAAAAAAATACAATAAATGAACTAGTAAAATGTGATACAGGTACTTTTCAAAAATGACACGAACATGGTACATGACTATGGTAAGCTTCTCATCAAAGCCAATAAGCCAATTATCAAAAACCACGTTTCGCTTTCCAAAAATTTCCTTTCATGCTTTAGATCTACTACTTACCACTCCCCGAATGCCGACGTCGTGTATCGCTTCATATATCCCTTTTCATTTCGTGCTATCTGTGGTTTAAAATAACAAAAAAAGAAATCAACTTGCCTAAAAAGTACAGATACCAACAATAAATTTGTCACTTACAGGGTTAAATGTGTCGACGGTTCTATGAATCAGTCACGAACTTGCAAAAATAACAAAAAGGAAAGGGAAACGAACGCAGACAAAAGAGATTTGAAAACATTTATGGCGCACTGGTGTATATATCTTGGACGTAAGGTGAAGGCCTTATTTCACATGAGCCAAGACTGATGACCTCCACCGAACAAATCGCCGGCCACACCGTTCAACTCTGAACATGACCCTACTCACGTGGCTGTGACTATAAGAAATAAGAGAGGAAGGGTCTGGAGAGGATTTCTGAAATTAAACAAGTACGTGGCCGCCTTACTCCAATTATGCATGACGCATGGCAGGGCAGGGAGCCGTTCAACTTGACGACCAAGTGATCAGGCAAGGCCTCGAAGTAGATAACCAACTAAAGATCTTCCCATTCCATTAGCGATAATTGAAATAGGTAGCCTTACACTTTTTTGCTTTCGAGAAATCCTTCCACCTACCGTCATTTAGACATCTGAGAATAAGTGGTTAGTTGGGGCTGGTAGAGGAAGGTAATATTCACTTTTAAGGGCTATATATTTTTGGGTGAGTCGTTGGGGCTAATAGAGGAAGGTAATATTCACTTTTAAGGGCTATATATTTTTGGGTGAGTCATAGGTTAACAACCCCATTGCTTGAAAAAAGATACTTTTTTCCCATCTTTCTTCGGAATCTTGGGATACATCGGACCGGACCTTGCGTGAACAATGGATCGCCTTCAAATCAACGTATGCCCCATCTTTATCGGCTTAAGAGAATAACATCTACTTGAATCAAAGCAGAAACATGCATGCACCCCATGTTGGAGCTTTGCGAAGAATCTAGATAGCGCACAAAAGGAAAATGCAGAAATCGAAAAGAAGAACATTCATGATTCATGTGCGTGTTTCATAGAGGGCGGAAGAAGAACCTGTAGTGGCGACCGCCGACTGAATGTCGGCGGCTGTGGGAAGAACGGGTACCGTCCCTAATGAGTCGCTCCCCAGCGGCATTGACGGCGGCGGTGGCGGCGGCGGCAATGGGTTTCTCTCCTCAGCCATAACAGCCCAGTGATGGGGACAGGCAACACACGTATGGCTGAGGGGACCGATTACCCAGACCGGATTAACTTGATGTGTCTCTCACCATCACGAGACACGTATTTATACTTAGGGTCCGAAACGGATATGGACCCTATCGACACAGGACTATCCAGATGGGGAAATCCCAACAATCTCCCACTAGTCCAAGTCGATATCAAGGGTAAACAAAATGAATGGATTAGCCTTAAAATCCACTCTAAGGTCCCACCTTGTTGTCTTACAAAACTTCTCAACAAACAAATGAGAATACAAAATAGACAACAAGTTTAATGAGAATCAACAAACTGTATGTGATCACATTCAAAAAATGTTTGTATAATAGTGTGCTTACATTGAACTACACAAACCCATCCTCTTAACATGTTCAGAGAACATACCAGATGCTAGCGCTTTAGTAAGAGGATCTGCAACCATATTTGTAGTCCCAATGTGTTGAATACACACTAGTTGATTCTCTGTCATTTCCTTAACAACAAAATACTTAAGTTCCATATGCTTACAAGAAGTAGTACTTTTGTTGTTGTTGGAAAAAGACACTGCAGCTTCATTATCACAGTGAACCTTAAGTGGTCTCTCAAAAGATTCCACTATCTTGAGCTGTGAAATGAAGTTCTTTATCCAAATTGCTTGCGAAGTAGTCTCATATAATGCAATGAATTCTGCTTCCATGGTGTGAGCAGCAGTCACAGTCTGCTTTTTGCTCCCCCATGAGATGGCACCTCCTGATAGAAGGAAGACAAAACCAGTAGTAGACTTTCTACTATCGGTACATCCTCCAAGATCGGCATCAGAATAGCCAATCACTTCTAAATGGTCCATCTTGCGATATGTCAACATGTAATCCTTTGTCCCTTGCAAGTACCGCATGACTCTCTTTACGGCCTTCCAATGTGCCATGCCTGGATTAGACTGAAATCTACCAAGCATGCCAACAACAAAGGAAATGTCAGGCCTAGTGCAAATCTGCGCATACTGCAAGCTGCCAACCGCTCATGCATATGGAATGTTGATCATTTGTGCCTTTTCAAATTCGTCTTTAGGACAATCATTTAGGCTCAATTTATCCCCTTTAGCTATGGGTGCTGAAATAGGAGAACAATTCTCCATCCCATATCTCTTAAGAACTTTATTGATGTATGCTGATTGGGAGAGACTTAAAATACATTTAGATCTGTCTCGACGAATCTCAATGCCGAGAACAAATGAAGCCTCACCCATGTCCTTCATCTCAAAATGAGATGCGAGAAAATGTTTGGTCTCTGTTAGCAATAGAAGATCATTTGAAGCAAGTAAAATGTCATTCACATATAAAGTCAAAATTATGAACTTACTCCCACATGTCTTAAGGTACACACATCGATCAATGATGTTTTCTGTAAACCCAAAAGTCATAATGACTTCGAAAAACTTAATGTACCATTGACGTGAGGCCTGTTTAAGTCCATAAATCGCTTTATTAAGCTTGCAAACCAAATGATCTTCACCACTCTCAGAAAACCCTTGAGGTTGATCCATATATACCTCTTCATCCAAATCACCATTCAAGAAAGCCGTTTTCACATCCATCTGATGTAGCTCTAAGTCAAAATGAGCTACAAGTACAAGGACAATCCTCATTGACTCCTTAGCAGAGACAGGTGAATATGTCTCATTATAGTCAATGCCCTCCATTTGTGTGAATCCTTTAGCAACCAATCTTGCCTTGTATCTCTCTATGTTGCCTTTAGAGTCCCTCTTGGTCTTATAGACCCATTTACACCCTACGGGTTTTACTTCTTCAGGCAACGACACAAGGCTCCATGTCTGGTTTTTAGCCATAGAGTCAAGCTCTTCTTTCATGGCATTAATCCAGTGTCTATATTGTTTGCTTTCAACGACTTCAATGAATGTGAAAGGATCATCATCAATATCTATGAAATCACTAGGCTCTTGTAGGTATACCACATAATCTGATGATATGGCAGATCTCCTGGCCCTTGTAGATCTACGAACAGGTAATTGATCATCTTCAATTTGTATGTCTACATCAAGTTCGTGTTCTTTAGTATGATCTACATTTAATTCATCTGGATCTGATGCATTACCCGTATGATTTGCATTCATGTCATCACGAGAGACAACATAATCATACACATTTATATTTTCTTTATCAGGTCCACTTTCAGTATCCTGTATTTCCTCAAAATTGAGGTTTTGTAATGCATCTAATCCAAATGAGCCATCTTCTAGGAACTTAGCCTTATCTGTTTCCACAATATGTGGTGTATGAGATGGACAATAAAACCTATAGCCTTTCGATCTTTCTGGATAACCAATGAAGAAACCACTGGTTGTTCTAGGATCAAAGGCTTTTATGTAAGGGTTGTACAACTTAGCTTCAGCAGGACATCCCCATATGTGCATATAAGAGAGAGAGGGTTTCCTACCTCTCCATAACTCGTAAGGAATAGTAGGAACCCTATTTTGGATATGCACTACTGTCCTGAGAGCTTCACCCCACAAGGTTAAAGGGAGAGTAGAGTAATTTAACATAGCTCGAACCATTTCTTTAAGCATACGATTTCTTCTTTCAGCAACACCATTCTGGTAAGCACTACCTGGCATGGTGTATTGAGGCACAATGCCTTCTTCCTTTAGAAATCGCGCTAATGGTCCCTCCCTTTGTCCCATCTCAGTAAACCTACCATAATATTCACCACCTCTATCTGACCTGACTATCTTGATAACCTCACCGGTTTGTTTCTCTACTTCTTTCTTATAGTCTTTGAAAACTTGACACACATCGGATTTTTCAAAGATTAAGTAGAGATACAAATACCGAGAAT
>JAANDH010000517.1:145784-205992 GCA_011799765.1 Nymphaea thermarum
TTCCAACATGTGCTGGCGAATGTTACCCCCTCCTTGATATTTCATAGATATTAACTTCGACATTAGGGTGCTGGCTCTGGCTTTATGAGAACTGACAAACTGAGCCTCAACTGCATCCAAGAACTCTCTCACCGATCTACAAGGTGGGATAGCACCACGTATGTTCTTAGCGACCCTTGATTGCAAAAGCAACAAGCTCGGTCGGTTAGAACGCTCCCACTTGTCAAAGTACACTATTTCATTATGTGTACTTTCTGGTGTAAGAGGTGGTGGCTCAGGTCGCCTCAAAGCCATATCCAGATCCATGTACCCCAATGTAAATACAACATTTTCTTTTCATTCAGCATAATTCGAATCATCAAGTAAAGGGATAGAATTTGAGCCATTAAAGTAAATAGAACCAGGCACTGCAGACGACAAAAGACATCTATAAGTTGACATGCATTATATGAGACAAACCATATGGAACAGTAAACCAAATAAAAGGCTCTTTATGTCTACTATTTCCAAGACAAATACCCGGGGTCATTAGGATACTACTTTGGTAATACCCCTAATACACAAATGTATTCCGTCTTAACTTTATCTAGTAAAACTAAGAAATGTAAATTCAAACTATAGTCAAGCATAACACCTTTGGGTGTAAAATGACATGACTATGTAAGAATCTATTTTCCTATTTTACTCTACTTATTCTCCTGAACATAACACACTACCTTTGGGTAATAATGTTACTTCAAATGAGAATAAATGCAACATGAAACACTAATGTGCCTTTAAATCATGCGTAGTCACTTTGGTGAGGTATAACATGATTTAACTAATCATAGGCTCCTTACATTAGCGTTATCGTACAACTTTATGATCATGCAATAAAAAAAATTAACCTTAGCACAATCCTAAACTAACATGATACAAGAATATGATATAAAATCACACATAAAATGAAACAACACAAATCACATGAATCAATTCTGCATAATCAACTTAATGTTATCTAAATTATTCATTAAAGCTCCATAAAACATAATGAATCAGTCCCGTATCGATCTAAAATGATCGAACCAATCCATTAAACACCTTAAAAGGGCATAAAACCACATAAACTAGCATCCTCTAGCTTAGAACCGGTCCCGTATCAGTCCTAAATGGACCAAACCGGTGGAAAGCTAGACGAACCGGTCTGAAAAGGGAAAGAACCGGTCTCAAACAACCCTGAATCAGTTTTAAGAGGTCCGAACCGGTTTCAAAACTGGATGAACCGGTCCGAAATCAACTGAACCGGTCTCTGGAAGGTCCGAATCAGTTCCAGAAGGTCCGAACCGGTCCAGAAACGGGCCGAATCGGGTCTGAAACGGACCGAATCGGTTCTGTTTTAAAATCAGACCGAATGGATATGGATCGGGACCGACCGGACCCGACCCGATCCGAAATTTTAAAACAAAAGGCGGGCGGACGTCGAGCGGAGAATTTTTTTTTTTTTTTTTAAGTTTTATGGATCCGGGTCGGGTCAAGACTGACCCGACCCGGGTCCGACCCGCCTTGCCTTCCGCCCGACCGGCTCCCGCTCGACCTAGGAGCGGTTTCAGGTAGCAGGAAACCGCCGCTCGCCTGCAACGGCAGGGAACGGCGGATTCACCTCCGGCAGCCTTCCGGGCGCCTTGGGTGGGAGCCGACCGATCTAACGGCGCCGCCCGGTGACGGCGAAGCCGCCGGCGGGCCTCCGACCGGCCATCGCCCTCCCTGCCTTTGATTCTCATAGTGCCCTAAGATTTCAGATTTGGGCGATGTTGGAAAACGGTAGCAGCGGCAGCGGGAAAGCCGCCGGCGACCACCGGTGGAACCACCGTCGTCGGACGACCCTGATGGCACCCGTCGGCGCTCTCCCTTCCCTGCCGTCGCCCTTCATCGGAAGGCCAACGCCTTCCCCTCTCCCTTTCCCTATTCACTGTGGTTCTGTCCCTGCGGCTGCGAGCCTGCGACAGACGAAAAGGGGGTCACCTGCAGGCCACCCAACAGCGTGGGTGGTCGCCGGCAAGGACGCGCCAGAACGGAGGACCGTCGTCGCCCAACGGCGACCGTCGCCCGCAGATCCGGCCGTCCCCTTTTCCCGATCCTCCACGTTTCTGCCCTATTCCTTTTGCGTGAAGACAGAATAGGCAAAGGGAAACGCGCAGCGGAAACGTGGTGTGGGCCCATAACCCATTGTTGGAGCTTTGCGAAGAATCTAGATAGCACACAAAAGGAAAATGCAGAAATCGAAAAGAAGAACATTCATGATTCATGTGCGTGTTTCATAAAGGGCGGAAGAAGAACCTGTAGTGGCGACCTCCGACTGAATGTCAGCGGCTGTGGGAAGAACAGCTACCATCCCTAATGAGTCGCTCCCCAGCGGCATTGACGGCGGCGGTGGCGGCGGCGGCAATGGGTTTCTCTCCTCAGCCATAACAGCCCAGTGATGGGGACAGGCAACACACGTATGGCTGAGGGGACCGATTACCCAGACCGGATTAACTTGATGTGTCTCTCACCATCACGAGACACGTATTTATACTTAGGGTCCGAAACAGATATGGACCCTATCGACACAGGACTATCCAGATGGGGAAATACCAACACCCCAAAGTTAAGGGATACTTAGATGGTAGAAAATAAAGGGGTACTTAGATGGTAGAAAATAACATTTAAGTTTTACCTCAACATGATGTCCTCTACCCAAACAACATTAACAAATCTTTTTCCCCAAAATTTCTGTGGCATATAAAGGGGTGCGAGAGGTTATGGACGAGAACGCTTTTTGGCGTTTTGTCAAACTGGTTCTCCTAACATTTCAAACAGCCCTAACAGATAATTTTAAACTACAGTGTTAAAATGCTTGCAATTTTTTACTTAAAATGCATGTTTCCTTTGTTGACTCTGACGTTTTCCAATATGTAGCTTTTAAGAAGGGAAAAAGGACACGATTCGTCATAGTTCAGATTAAAAAAATCCCAATCTTTTAGTTGTGTCTAAAACCAGCTTAACAATCACAACGAAAATTCCCTCTTTCGTCAAAATAAGAGGTCCTGTCAGTCACCTTTGTCATCCCTGCCCTTAAGGATGGACTTGTCCTCATTAAGAAAAAGTATAAGATGAATTTGATGGGCTTGAAAAAGGAAGCATAAATTTTGAGAAATAAATACAAAGACATTCTTTTGATTCCATCTTATCAATATATCTGTTGTTACAGATCTCCGAAAGGGTTGACCCAATGAATGGGGCAATGGTTGGTAGGCAGCCAATATTCATTTTGAATCTTCAAGATACCAACTTCTTGTGTTATAAAAGAGGGACACAACATGCAAATTCAAGCATAATAAGGGCACCTTACTTGAGTCATTGAAAGCATGCCCATATTCTAAAAGGATGGAAAAAAAGTGAGGATTTCGGCCCTCTTCTTAAGTTATGGGAGAGAAGAGATACCCCTCGTATTCACATGGTAATATCAGTTGCTAGAAAAAAAAAAAGCAAATAAGGCATTCTTTTTCCTTCCACCTTATCAATATCATTCAGTTTGAGACTGTCATGCCAATTAAGTATTAAGTCGGTACGGAACTGCATGGGTTTATGTTTATATTTTTGTACTTGTTAAGTCGACATAAATTTTTTATTTTGTTTAAATTCAAAAAATAAGAAAAAAAACAACACAATGCAGGCCTATAGATACCATACGTATCAGAAAGCAAATAAATAACCCGCAAGACAAATATATAAAGAATTGCTCACGAGCTCCTGATAATATATCTCTCCATCACAACGCAACCTAACCGTTCAACCGTGTCGCCATTTCCACCATTTAATTGAACGGTTCAATTGCACTACCACATGAAACACGAACAAGATTTTGCGATGAGTATCATTTTCGGAAAGTGCAGAGGACTTACCTGCCCAGCGAGTACTAACCGTTGAGCAACCTTTCACAGAGCGAAAGGGCAGCAGTCAGCCAGAATGGCTCCACGTACCTGAAAGCCTTTTGGCAGACCCATCATGAATTAAAGTTAAATCAGATACCGTAGCTAAATACGTGGAGAGTTAGTTCGAATTTTGATCTTGTAAGTCACTGCAATTGCAATCCAGTGCGCAATCTACTCCTCCCCATGTCCTTTTCAATGCATTTGCTACCCTTCATTCCACCCGCTTTTCTGACTTCATTCAATAATGCAATGTTTAAAAAATATTAAAAAAGGCAGAAACAAACAAAGGCCTCATTTTACCTATAGCTGACAACCTTTCTTTGGTCTTCTGTATTTTTCCAGAGGATGGCATTAGACACCTGTCATTATTTGTTGTCTGTGCGTGTGCGTGTGCGTGTGTTTTAATACTAAGCGCTAGTTAATCGGATTCTTATTTTACTGCAACCACTGTCAATAACTTGTGATAATCATTTACTTAGAAAATTGGTTCCTGTAATTTGAACAGTTTTGAATTTCATTCCACTAATTAAGCTACTTATCAAACAAAGAAAAATCTACTCTTCTAAGGGCATTTATATTATCTTGTTCATAAATCAAGCCTTAAAGGACTGAATCTCTCAATTGTCTACGCACCAGGGCATTTATATTAATCTTGGATTAACTTCGAATCTGAAACACTGCTGCATCCAGGAACTTACCAGATTATGCCGTTAGTAACATTTTCTATAACCAGTAATTCTGAATCTCCTTCCCGCTGATTACGACTGGTTGGTGCCACATGATCTACAATGCTAGGGCAATCAAAGAGCTCGAGATCCCATCACTGCGTGCGTAGCCTTCTGCCATCTTCTGAAATCTGAATCAGACAGCAAATATAAATGAAACGACAAAGACAAGCGAGTATATAAATTAAAAAGCAACGACCAAGCTCCAACCACAATTTCTTGCCATCTAAAAAGACAAAAACAAGCGGGTAATCCAGGACACTATTGATCCTCATAAAAAGCCAAGAGGTTTTCCCCACGAGGCCAGCAACCGGAGAGGACAAAAAAAAAAACAAAAAAAACGAAAAAGCAAAACTTGCGAACGATTTTCATCTAGTGGTCGGCCTTTTGTGCTAATCCTTAAGAGGTCCCACGTCGTTTCATTTTAAAATTCATTGACGGGGCAACGGAAATTCATAAGAAAACATCTCTTCCAATCGGGTAGATTTTAGAGGCAAGCCAATTCAAATCACACTCAGATTCGAGAGTCCCACGTGAATTTTATTTTGTTGTTTAAATTTCTTAATCAATTTTTACATATTTTTACCATTTATTTATTACAAAAGTCGTTTTGTAATTTTACTGATTCACGTAATCGGCAAATTCGCCCACAAATTCGGTTCACGAACCGATTTTTTGTAACAGTAAAAAATACGATTGACATGGTATACGAATCGGCAAATTGACAATTCACCTCCTTCCAAACCATATCAAGGAAACTCCTGGAAATTGTGCAATCCGTAAGTGCAATTTAAAGATAAGGATGAACATAAATTTGAGGCAAGTTACATCAATCTACTTTTCAGGTGTTACCAATCATAACAACTTGTAACCGCGTTCGGAATTTATTTCATGTGCACTGCTGCATGCCGCTCTCGATGCGAAGCATATATTTTTTTTAACTTAAACTGACATTTTAAGACTTTCGAGCAAAATCATTTGAGATATAGGGCAAGTTGCAAGTGGAATACCATTACGTGTGTCACGCGATACAGCAATATCTCTAAAAGAATACTAATGCTTAACTTTCTAGGGAGAAAGAGAATGAAATTTGATGCTTAGTCAATAAGCTTTTACGTTTTTTTACAAAAAAAAAAATATTTTATGGCCAAAATTAACTGAATCAAAACAAGCTTTGAAATGGCTTGTGGGGTGGTTTGATTGGAACTCTGAATTTGAAAATCATGCTTTTCCCACTGCATAGGAACCATGTTTTTGTAGGAATTGCAAGCTTCCTGTCTCCTGGTAAAATCCATGAAGATTCTTCACAAAACCCTTAATGGGTTCCACTCAAAAGCGGAATCAGAAAATTTATGTAGGGGAACCAAACTTTAACTCTAGCAAAAATTGTGGACAAAGTTGGTGGCCCCCTTGGTGGCCGTCTGCTCCTAGACCTTCCTAAGAAATAAATCTGAATTGAACCCTGGCCACCTTTTGTCCTATGATATCTAGTTATCCTCGGACCTCGCCCATGTCCTTATGTTGGTATCTTTCTTTTTGTTCTTGCTTTTTGACGACTAACCCTCTTAACAATAGGATGTTTTAGGCAAGATCTGAGAACTGTTATAGGAAGCAGAAAATGCATCTTAAAGTTGGGAAACATCAGCATTCCCCAAGAAATGCACCGTAGATGAAGTTGACAATGCAATTCCGTCCCAAGGATCATATTTTCAACACTATCCTCAATGGACGGTTATCAGCCAAGCGTTGATTTTATGTGCGCTCATTGCTTTCTAACAAGAGAGTAATACATTATACCTTCAGCTGATTTTTCTAATGGTATGGTGCCGATATGCGACGTTATTTTAATCTACTGTCAGAAATCCGGAATACGCAGTTTCAAAAATCCCGTTGCCTGAGGCGTGATACAGTATTTGCCTTACATATTTCTATTCACATTATTAAGAGTGTCAGCTTAAGGTTTAGATCTACAGGCATGCAAAAGATGTGCTCCAATGTATCTAAATTTCACAAAATGCAAAGGAACAAATTCATATTAGTTATACCAGCAAGCACGGATGATAAAGGCGGTTCCTACCATCTGTTTCACTCAGTCTTCAAAAGCAACCCAAGTTGCTTGTCTAATTCACATGGCCAGCCTCGATGTTGACGATCAGGCATGACAGAAGCCTCAGAAATGCTTCACGCGCCAGCAAAAGGAAGGGTTCATGAGTTCACTGGAATATCAGCAAGCACGCACAAGAGCATCAGGACATGATAGAACGCAGAAAAAGAAAAAAAAAAAAGAATCTCACAAAAAGCAACATCAGTATGACTGCAATTTAGCATAATATAATCAATGTCTGTCACCAACAAAGATTTATGATGGTGATCAAATGTTTTTAATGACCTTATGTTGATGCACGAAATTTCATGCAACATATGGTTAATAATAAAAATGCAGAAAGTTTCTTTTAAAAAATAAAAGAAAAGAGTAAAAAAAAATGAGACTTAAAAGAACATTTTTTCAGTAATTAAAAAAATTCCTTTCAGCGACCTTTTCCAAACGTTAAAAAAAAAAAAACTGACAGGTTTTTATAGGTTCTTTTCTTGTAAAAAAAAAGCAGTAAAACTGCTTGCGTATGCTTTGTCAATGGAGCTCGAGATTACATACATCCATGACATCAAATCGTTTAAGAAGTTGAAGCTGGTTATATACGGCATTATTTTATATGAAATTTCATGTGTTATCTTGATAATGATAAAAAAGATGATCATGATTAATAAAGAAACTTTTTATAGAAACAAAAAAAAAAAACACAAACAAAGATTTGAAGATCCGATAAAAGTAAAATTTTTCGTCTCTATATGTATATGTATACTACTACAATCAAATACCCTCTAAGCAATAAAAAAACGTTTTTATTTTTTGTCCTGTTTATAGGGTAACCTCATTGTCTCACAAATATTTTCTTATTTCATAAATATTATGTCATACTTATATTTAGGGGGCGTTTGATTGCCTGGTTGAAATACCATTTTTCCGAAAAAATGGTACGGGCGGGTGAAAATTCACCCGCCCGACAAAAATTGCATCAAACGGGTTTAACGCAAAATGGGAGCGGGTGGAATTCCACCCGCTCGAAAGTCCAAGCTCCGAGCTCGGACTTTTCGAGCGGGTGGAATTCTACCCGCTCGAAAGTCCAAGCTCCGAGCTCGGACTTTTCGAGCGGGTGGAATTTCACCCGCTCGACGCCCTCTCCCCCCGCTCTCGACATCTCCCCCCGCGCTCAACACCCTCCCCCGCTCGACACCCTTCCCCCTCATTTCCTTCCTCCGCCCGCAGCTCCTCCTCGCTCGACCCTGTCGCCTTCTCACTGTCGCACCAGAGGCCGCTCCCACCGTCATCACTCTGTCATCGCCAGTGATCTTTCCCCCTTTCTCTCTTGCTCTTTGATGCCCTCGTCTTCTCCCAAATCAGTGCCCTAATCACCGTCGCTCACAGGTTCTATGGCATCTCCCTTTCTCTCTTTCTCCCTTTCTCTCTTGCTCTCTGATGCCCTCCTTTTCTCCATTTCTCTGTTGCCCTAATATATTCATTTGTGGCATGTGACCGGCAGGGAAGACAGGGCAGCATCCACCAACGCCACAGTTGCCGCTCCTCCGATCTGCCATCGCCTTCCCTATTGCCCTCGTTTTCAGAACTTCTGGTATTTCTCAAATCCCCTTTCTTGCGTTTTTAGCATAGCATAGAAGGCTGGTCTGTGCTAATTGATAGGTTATGTGCTAATTGCCTCTTTCGTGGATGTGGTTTTCCTTTTTTCGCTTGGGATATGGCTGCATCAGCTTTGTGGCTTTCCTATTCAGTTTAACGGTAGGTAGAACTGTCTATTCTTGGCTGAAATGTATGATACCATGTTATTTCTATAAGCACTTTAGTGTAATGAGTTGGAACAATCAAAAGGTCTGTCAAAGTTTTCATTCTCTTGTATTGTAGCACTTGATTTGAGCCATTCAGAGACTCATTCCAGATTCTTCTAATTCGGAAGTGCTCGTGTACAGAATTTCAGAAAGCTAGTATGTAGGTGTGAAACTAAGCCTAGCATTTCCTGTAGGAAACGGAAAAGCTCTTGTAGTTCAGTGGTGTTGATGGTGTGCAAGTAATTGGTCTGGTGGTATGGTGAGTTACATGTTTTCTTGGGGTTGAGAGATTCTTACAATTTCAAACTCCAAAGAATTTGTCTTGATCGTATGCATCAAACATGTGGTTTTTGTACTGAAGTGGCAGTCTGCTGTGTTCATTTCGTCATAAACCTCTATGTAAATGCATATGCTTTCATATTCTGTAGGCTTTTAGAATAATAAACTTAAAGCAGCCAGGGAAACAAGGTATGAACAAGTAACTAGCAAGTGCATGAACTTTCCGCTTTAGCTAATATATTGTTTATTGAATAAAGAAAATTGATATGTTCCTGACCAACTGCCAGAATTAGTTAAAGATGTTCATCATAATACTGATTAGTATTCTTTCGTTGATTGGAACAAAGTCTTTCCAGAACTAGATTTGTATCCTATGTACATGAACAACTTTTTCTCCTGTATTGTAGCACTTCCGAAATAAAGTACATGCTGTGAAAAATCATATTGTCCAAGTTATTATTACCATGGAAGACAATGGTCCATCAAGGGAGAATCTTACGTGGACATCAGAGCAAATGGACTATTTAGTCCAACTTCTTGTGGAGAAATCCCGCATCCCTGGTATGAAATCTGGTGGATGATTGAAGTCCAAAGCGTATACAGCAATTGAAAAAGGCATGATAGACAAATTCGGTTCAGACCTCCTATACCTAACACTGAAAATTCAATGGCAACTAATAGGAAGACTGGTAGGTCTAAAAAGCAGAGGGCAACCAATTATGAGGAGTACTATAATTTGTTGAATGGTATTGCTCACAATGTAGATACAATGACACGTACTTCTAAAGGGGTTCAATTTATCACATGCTGCATGGGTCGCAGCATCAGAGCAATCAAGATTTCGCAATAGAAAAGGATTTATTTCGCAAAACGTCATGGCTGTAGTTGGATTCGACAGTCGATTTGGCAGGATGGGAAGGAAGTGCGACAGACTCAAGGGTATTATACAACGCACTTGATCATCCAACAGACCCATTTGTGGTCCCCGAAGGTACGTACTTAACCAACCAATCCATTACTTTTTAAAAAAAGGTGCAAATGTTTACATAATGTGTGTTCAATTGTAGGCAAATACTATCTTGCTGATGGGGGTTATCCAAACATTGTTGGTTTCCTAACACCCTATCGAGGATATCGTTATCATATATCAGAATTTGACACCCCGGGGGCACGTAGACCTAGAACTCCACAAGAATTATTCAACCATAGCCATTTATCACTCCGAAATACAGTAGAAAGAACTTTTGGAATGTTGAAAACATGTTTTCCAATATCAAAAATGCAAGTGCATTATCCATTCCAAAAACAAGCTCAAATTGTTCTTGCTACATGTGTATTGCACAACTTCATAATTGACCACAATCCAAATGCCGAACAATTTGGTGATGAGGCCGCATCTTCAATTGATAATTTTGTCGTAAGCGAACTAAAAATTGCAAGCCAAACACACCGCGGGGAAGCAACAATCCCTTGAGAACAACTATAACAAATGCCAAAGCAACTCAGGCAGGTAAGGGGTTAAACCTGCACTGCATGTCAAAGCAAACCACACAGGTAAATGGGTTAAACCCGTACTACAAGCTAACGCCACCCACACAGGTAAGGATAGAAACTTGCGATGCAAGTCAAGGCAACCCATTTCAGGGGGATTAAACCTGAATTCAATATTGGTCAACCCATGTAGGAAAGGGGTTAAACCTGCAATATCAGCTCAAATAACCCATTCAGGTAAGAGGTTAAGCCTAAAACATCTCTTCCAACATATTTTGTTTGAAAAATTTGTGGCGCTTATCTTTGTCACTAAGCACGGCCAGTGCCGGCTTAGTAACAAAGAGGGGCATCTGTTATCACCCCAAATTTTTCAAAAAATGGGGTTATTAAAATTTTGGGTCTATTATTTTTTTAAAAAAATTTAAATCCAAGTTTAGATCCAAAATCCAAGTTCAGATCCAAATCTAGCATTTCAAACTCAAAAAACAATTATCAAATTCAAATTAGATCCAAAATCCAACTTTCAAATCCAAATTAGACCAAGACTCATTTGCCCCTCCTTTTGACAAAGAAGCATTCTTTTAGAAGGTGATTTTGGTCTTTTGGTGGACAAGACCTATTTGCCCCTCTTTTTGACAAAAGAAACTTCTTTTGGAGGGTGATTTTGATCTTTTGGTGGGCAAAACCTATTTGCCCCTCCTTTTGACAAAAGAAACTTCTTTTAGAGGGTAATTTTGGTCTTTTGGTGGGTAAGACCTATTTGCCTCTCCTTTTGACAAAAGAAACTTCTTTTAGAGGGTAATTTTGGTCTTTTGGTGGACAAGACCTATTTGCCTCTCCTTTTGACAAAAGAAACTTCTTTTAAAGAGCGATTTTAGTCTTTTGGTGAACAAGACCCATTTGCCCCTCCTTTTGACAAAAGAAACTTCTTTTAGAGGGCGATTTTAGTCTTTTGGCAAACAAGACTGAATTGCCACTCCTTTTGACAAAAGAAACTTCTTTTAATGTTTGCAAATTATCAATTGAATAGTAAGTTTATTTTATCTATTTTTACCATTGTTGCATGTGGTTGTTTAACATTTGTTTTGTTTTCAACAGGAGAACGAAGATGATTCCTCATCAAAAGCACTATGTGGTCTTCGAAGGTAGGTCACAAGGAATATACTACAGTTGGGAGCAGTGTCAATCAATATTACATGAATGAATATCTGCACAACAAATACGGTGTGCAATTATGTAGGCCATTGGACATTGTCGATGTCAACGCAACGGAAGAGAAAAAAGTGATGAAGACAAATGGACGGACTCACATTCCACTTTTCTTGATTGATTGTTTTGTTACTACTTGTTTTCTTTGTTGGATCTGTACTCGTTAAACTTATGTACTGGATGAGACACATATGTTATTTGGTGAATGTTGTAAACTTTGTTGGATCTGTACTCGTTAAACTTTCATACAGGTTGTAGTCGTTAAACTTATGTACTGGATGAGACAATAAGTTGTGAATGTTTTTAAACTTTCATACAGGTTGCAGTGTTGGATGAATATCAGCTAATCATTGTCAAGTTGACTACTTGTTTATAGGCTGGATTTTCACTACATTGGTGGCGTCTGTTTATGTATTTTTTCAATATGCAATGACTTTGATGGCATCTGTTTATGTGACATAAATAACTCATTCTTACGCCTTACATAGTTATACTTTTATCTCATTTGCTGTGGGTTTCCAATATGCACTGATTTTCAGGTTACAAACAATATTGTGAATAATATTCAGAACGTGTTATTTAAGTCATCACCATGTTAAGTTGGATGTTAGTTCACTTGGATGTTTTTTATTTATTGTTGCGTTGGGTTTTTCTTGAAGGCCGCAATGTTGTCATACAACTTATTTCATTTTTAAAAAAAGTCTCCTAAATTATCTATCATGTGCATTAAACATGGTTAAATTTACCGGGTTAAATTCTTCGTTGTGAAACATGGTTAAAATTAACAGGTTAAATTTTTCCAGTGCATCAAACATGACCTCAAATCGAAAGAGGGTTAAATTTCATCCTGTTTTTTTTTTCAGAAAAATTTTCTAAGAAAATTTACCACGTTAAATTCTTCCATATGCATCAAACGCACCCTTAACGTTATCTCATATATCCATCTGTTATCTCATTATCTCATAAATATTTTATTATTTTATAAACAATATTTCATACATATATTCATTGTTATCTCATACATTCATATATTATCTTATCATCTCATAAATATTATTTCATACTTATGTTCAATGTTATATTATACATCGGTCTATTATCTCATTATCTTATAATTTTTTTCTTATCTCATATACATTTTCTTATATTTTTTATTATTTGTTATTTAATGTATATTTGTTGTCTCATACATATTTTTTCATATTTATTTGTTATTTCATGTTTGTTTGTTATTGTATGCACATACATATATAATGTTTGAACATCAAAATCAAAATAAATATGCATATTAATGATAATGTGGTCCTCATCTGACACATATTATAAGCATCGCTCACATAAAAGGTCTCAAATTTTAACCCTATAAATGGTCCCTTAAGTTAAGGCCCACGGCACCCTGTTGGTAGAGCCATTTTCCCAAAGAAAAAAATCACTCCCAAACGATTTTGAGGGTACAGGTTCTTGGTTTCAAAATCAGATATCTCAGTCTTTCCACTCCAACGATCCGCGAGACAGATTCATGAAGGCAAGTCAATCATGATGCCAGATCAGCCATCTTTATTGGCCGCGGTCAGTAGACACCAACAAGAACTGATTTAGGGTGGGTGGCCAAGCATAAAAATAAGCAGCCAACGAACACGTTGCGAGCATGCATCATTTTGTGAATGCCGACCCATCAGCTCACCACTTGGCGGCACAGTAGGAGTGACAACGTGACAACACAAAACACCCCTGCTATGAGCTTCTTCGTTGTCCACCGTCTTTGTACTTTTTCCTTTTCCATTTTTTACTAAAGGCCGGGAGAATAAACGGCATTGAAGTACTTTCAAAAGTTCAACCATCAAACTTCTTGTCCCATCAAAGCAGAAAAAATAAATTTTAAAAAATATTTGTTATAGTTTTTCTATAGTTTTTTTCATTTTTATCTTTATAAAAAGTTTTCTCTTTTAAAACAAATATGACCCACATATCCATCTTCACATCGCCAACTATAAATTCATGTCAAGGCAAACACGTTAGCTCAAAGCCGAGAGTGAGAGAGACGCTTTCGTCCAAGAAGGAAAACCTGTAGAATAAACCTTGGCCATAAAAAGGTGAGGAAAACCTTCTCCTCTAAGAGAGGAACAAGATACCTTCGCCAGAAAAAAGGCAGAAGCTACGGCCTTCAGATCATCATCAGGAAGAGTCCAAAGAGAGATTACCACCTTTACCAGGTGGAAAAAGGTGTAGACATGCTGGTCGTGGGGATCATATTGCTCGTACTTCTTCTGCTTGCTCTATTAGGTCCTAAAACATGTGGTTATAGGCCACCATCTCTCCCCATTCTTGGCTGCTTAATTTCCTTCTCCAAGAACCGTCAGCGTCTCCTTCAGTGGTATACTGAACTTCTTTCTCAATCACCAACTGGGACGATACTCGTTGACCGCCTTGGTTCTAACCTGCTTATAATCACAGTCAACCCTGCCAATGTTGAGTACATACTCACGACCCGGTTTTATAACTATCCCAAGGGGAGACCCTTCACTGATATCCTCGAGGACCTGTTAGGCCGAGGGATATTTAACGTTGACGGAGAGCTATGGCGCCGACAGAGGAGAGCACTGAGCCTTGAGTTTACGACCAGGTCGCTGAGAGACCTAGTGCTTAGAACCGTGGAGGTAGAAGCCCATCAACGCTTGCTACCCCTCCTGCAATCTGCCAACAAAAACGGAATCATTATCGACCTCCAAGACGTGCTGAGCCGTTTCACTTTCGATACCGTCTGTAAGGTCTCTTTTGACATGGACCCTTTGTGCCTTCACTCCACCATGCCTGTAAGTCGTCTCGTGCATGCCTTCGATATCGCAACACAGATCAGTGCTAAAAGAGCAACAGAACCACTGCCCTTGATATGGAAGGTCAAACGCGCCATGAACATGGGATCCGAGCGCAGGCTTAGAGAAGCAATTGATGCAGTGCACGAGTCGGTCACGGAGATGATTCAGAGGAAGAGAAACTCAGGTGGGGATGATCTGCTCTCGAGAATTTTGACACTCAGCGACAAAGATGAAGAGTTTGCCAGAGATATGGTGATAAGCTTCCTTCTAGCCGGAAGGGACACGGTATCAGCGGCTCTTACTTGGTTCTTCTGGCTTCTTTGTGACCACCCAGATGTACAACAAAAGGTGGTCGAAGAGATCAGAAGCAGACATGAAGTTCTTGACTTTAAGGGCTTACAGGAGCTAAAATTTCTGAAAGCCTGCCTCTGCGAAAGCATGAGACTGTATCCACCCGTGCCATGGGATTCAAAACATGCACAAGATGATGATGTCCTTCCTGATGGTACGCTTGTTCCAAAAGGAAGTCGGGTGACCTACTTTCCTTATGGGATGGGAAGAATGGAGAATTTGTGGGGAAAGGATTGTTTGGAATTCCGCCCTGAGAGATGGATGTCATCTGAAACCAATATAGGAGACGACTTCGTATCAGTGTACAAGTTCCCAGTTTTTCAGGCAGGGCCACGGCAGTGCCTAGGAAAGGAAATGGCGTTGATGGAGATGAAGTATATTGCGGCGTTTATACTGAGCAGGTTTGAGCTCAGTCCTGTCAACGATCAGAAACCCCAGTTTGTACCATTCTTAACTGCTCGAATGGAGGGTGGGTTTCACGTTCTGGTTGGAAAAAGCAAATCATAGACCATCACCGTGTGCAACTTTACCGCTACTTTACCTATACTTTTAAGCAGTGGACTCCTGAAAATGAAGAATACGACAGGCAATGTTTTCTCACAATAATTACGTCTTGCTCATTGCTGAGACTGCGTCCTGTTGTTTGAGTAATTATTCAATAATTACATCTTGCTCAGACTGCGTCCTGTTCTTTGAGTAATTATTGTGATGTTGATGGGACAATGACATCAGGAACAGTTACGTGGTTTGTGGAGGAATCGTTTCTCTTTTTAATTTTCAAGGGATTATCACCATGTTTTATTTTTGGGATTGGGTTGTATATCCTGTTGTAACTTTCTTGATCCTTCTATGTCCGTATGTATGGGTTAATCTCTTGCATCTGAATATGAATATGAAAGAATCGGGCTCCTTCACCTTCAAACCACGTTATGTCTTTGTGTTTCCTTCTCTTTTTCGTCTCTGTTTTTAACTTTTAAGATGCTACGTCATATATGTATAGGTACTAAGGGTATGAGTGCAAAGAAGCAAATATGGGTACGGTAATTTTATGAAATCGAAGATTATGACATATATATATATATATATATATATATATATATATATATAACATATTATTAAAACAATTTTTAATTGTTTCTTTAATAATTTCTACATATAATCTCATAAAAAAGTAAATAAACTAACAAAAATTTGATTAAAATATAATAAAATGAAAAGAAAAGATTCAATCAGTTTTAGGAAAAAATGAAAATAAAAGGTTGAATCAGTTCTAAACTAGAACTCATCCAAACATACCACTGTCATACCGCCCTACGAGTATAGACATACCACCGTACTGATACACCGCCCTACCAGTATCGGCATACCACGATACTGGTAGGAGCATATCCCACATACCACCGTGACATGACTAACATGGTATCGAAGAGTAGCTCCCTTTCCTGTGTTGTGGCTGTTTCTTGTTTGCTATCTTCAGTAGCGTGGCTGAGATACAAGGACATGAAAAAGACACAAATAACGTCGAAGAGCACCACATCATAGCAGAACAATAATTTTCCGAAAAATTACCACCGTGCTCCTCAACGACTCAAATTAAATCAGTTAGGCCAAGGCTGCTCGCTTGTGTCTTAGTGGGATTCGAAGCTTGGATACATCAACGGATCTCTTCCACAACCGCAGTTGTCTGATTCCAAATTTGCGGAAGGGCAATCAGAGCACGATCTTGGTATTGTTGGCGATCTCCCTTGATTCACACGCTCGACAAGCTTGCCTTTGCCAAAGATGTCGAGTGGCTTGAGGAAACTAAGGCCTCAAGGCGTGGAGGTGTACTACTTGTGGCAGATGCATGAGGTTAAGAACGGTGGCAGCGCTCCAAGGTAAATAACAAGGTGTAGAGAGAGAGGGGGATGCAGGCTGCGTTTAGGGCGGAGTGAGAAAAAGGGGAGCAAGGACGGCAGGAGAGAAAGAGTAAAGAGCGAGAGAGGGGACTTCACGGGTAGAGAGAAGAGGTTAAAGAAAAAAAATCCCTTTCTTCTTTTACGCGTTCTTTTTTCAACTTTCTCAATAACAACTATATAAAGAAAAACATTAAAATAAAAGCAAAACTTTATCCTCAAGAATAGCAACTACTGATCCTACTTTCCATGATCTCCTCCACTTCAGCGTTTTTTTCTCCCATGAATTTCTCCATTTCTTTTCTAACTCCCCATGATTTGGAACCGCACACACTTTCTCACGTTCCCACTTTTCACTCATTCACGCACTCACACTTTTCCAACGAGCTCAACACGTTCCCACCAGCTCCTCCACTACAGGAGTTAGAGCAACATTCTTCTCCCTAATCCTGATGTGGTCCGAGATCTCGAACACCCAACAAGTGTCGCATTGTTGCCAACTTTACCGCTGACAATGCCTTTGTCATAAGATTCGCTCGTTGTTCATCTGTTTGCACAAAATCCACAATAATATGTCCTCTTTCGGCACATTCTCGTATGAAATGGAACTTTGTGTCAATGTGTTTACTGCGCCTATGAAAAACTGAGTTTTTCATTAATGCGATTGCGGACTTATTATCCACATATAACTTTACCACCTACGGCTCTTTTCCAACTAGCTCAGCCAGTAGTCCTCTGAGCCAGAGTGCCTGACATGCTGCCGCAGTTGCTGCCTTGAACTCAGCTTCGCACGAAGATAGAGCAATGGTCTTCTGCTTCTGCGAGTTCCATGAGACTAGGCTTTCATTTACATAGATTGTCATGCCTCTGGTGCTTTTCCGGTCATCGACGTCACCTGCCAATTCAATATCTGTGAACCTGACAATCACCTCTTCTCGTCTTCCTCTGGTGTATACAAGACCGAAGTGGATTGTCTCTTTTAAATATCGCAAACTCTGCTTTACTGCCTTGTGGTGCATCACTGTCGGTCTCTCCATGAATCTACTAGCTACACCGACGGCATACGAAAGATCTGGTCTTATGTGGAGAAGATACCTCAGACATCCGATGACTCATCGATATTTTGTTGCATCCACTGGTTGTCCGTCTGGATCCTTGTGCAACTGCGGCCTTGGTTCGATTGGAAGTTTTGTGGGATTACAATCAAGTATACCAAATTGCATTAATACCTTCTTGGCATATGTTGTCTGCTTGATCCAGATACTGTCTTCGCCTTGTGCCACCTCAATCTCAAGGTAATAGGTGAGCAGGCCGAGGTCGCTCATCTCGAACTCAGCCATCATCTGCTGCTTAAATGCTGTGATCACCTCCGAATCCTCCCCTGTTACAATTAGAACATCAACATAAACTCTGATGATGATGCCGGCGCGGTCTCGTCCCCTCGTATACATGGCTTGTTCCAGCACATACTTTGAGAACCCAATGTGATTCAGGCTTCGATCCAACCGCATGTTCCAAGCACGAGGTGTTTGTTGGAGACCGTACAATGCCTTGCTTAGTTTGAGCACCATATGCTCCTTGTTCTTCACCATGAAATCTTCTGGCTGGACTACATAGACCTCCTCCTCAAGTTCGCCATTGAGGAATGTTGATTTGACGTCAAGGTGATGGACTTGCCACCCACGGCTGGCTACGACGACAAGGATAACTCGTACGATGTCGAGCTTGGCAACCAGCGCAAATGTCTCCTTGAAGTCGATCCCTTGCCGTTGGATGTAGTCTTTCGCGACTAATCTGGCTTTGTGCTTGATCACCTCTCTGTCTGAGCTTTTCTTCAATTTAAACATCCATTTGAGTCAGATTGCTTTGGTTCCGACTGGTAGAGTTGTGAGTGTCCAGGTCAAGTTTTTTTCAATGGGCTCAATCTCCTTGGCCATCGCTTTCACCCATGCCGGCTGACCAGCTGCCTCTTGGTAACACGACGGCTCCTATGTTACCGCAAGCATGGCCTCTTCTTCGACGTCTTCATCATCGAGCTCGACACGCCGAGCGTCTCGCATGATATCATCGATCTGTCTATATCGAACGGGTCTGTCATTGCTGTCCTCCATCTCTGAGGCTGCGCATTTTCATCTGCTAGCAATCTCTGAGTCGGTGTCACTGTTGGCGTTGCTTCGCCACCCATCGGTGTCGATGAAGAAGCCAATTCGCCTAGCTCCATGGACACTAACCTTCCTGCTTGCCCGCCTGTAATTGAGTTGCCCACTGCCGACTCAGTATTAGACTCCTCCTCAACAGTAAAATTTGACGATTCACTGCCTCCTGCATCCATGTTCCAATTCCACTTCAATTTTTCTTCAAATTTAACATCACGACTTACATGGATTCTCCTGTGCCGTTGATCGAATAGTCGGTGTGCTTTGCAACCATCTTGGATGTCGAGATACACCATTGGCTGGCTGCGATCATCAAGCTTCTTGAGGTGTGGCGTTGTCACCAGGGCATGCGCCGTACAGCCGAACAATCGAAGATGTGCAAGATCCGGCTTCCTACGACTCCAAGCTTCATACGAGGTGCTGCCCATGGCTTTCGTAGGCAAGCGGTTCAGCAGGTAGACTGTGTGTTATACCGCCTCCTCCCAAAATCTTCCCGGCATGCTCATGCTCTTGAGGAGAGATCTTGTCATCGCAACCACCGTCCTGTTCCTCCCCTCCACCACACTGTTTTACTATGGTGAGTATGGCGCAGTGAGGTGCCGCGCAATGCCCACCTGTTCACACACATTGGCGAACTCGAGTGAGAAGAACTTGTCTCCCCGATCGGTCTGGAGCGTCTTGACGCAATGCCCGCATGCGTTCTCGGCCAGCGCCTTGATCCTCATAAACGTCGAGCATGCCTGGTCTTTTGTTTTGATCACGCACAACCACATCCAACGAGTGAAGTCATCAGAATTGTCAAGGAGGTTCGAGATGCCCAGTCTCGTGACCGTCACTTCCACTTTTTCTTGTTTGGGACGGTCCACCATGTTTGAATGAGACAATAGATCGGTCTCATACCTTTTACCTGCGATTGGAGCATGCTCTAATCAATCAAGAAATGGAGTTGCGCATTAAAACCAGATACAAAACTAAAGTCATTCGGCTGCAACTGCTTCAAATAAGGATATTTTGAGTGTCCTGGGATCTGAATCCTGTTAGTGGATCTCTTTAATCTACTAAAGATTTTAGCTTGCCTGATTAGCACAATAATTATGGTTTCATGAAGGGACACAAACAACCTTATCACCAATCTAACGAGTCCGGGATATTCGATTATATCTCTTTTCATCTCATCTAGTATCAACATTTAAGTAGTCCCATCTTGCCTGATTCGCACAATAATTATGGTTTCATGAAGGTAACAACAATTATGTGTTAATCATTATGGGTCCTGTCACCTGTGTGTTTGAACTTCCTTTCAGAATAAGCCCCCATACCTTAAATAATTTAGGTGACACACATGGCAAATCTCAATTTTCGTTTCCTTATCCCCTTCTGGCTTCTTCCTAGTCTTCCTTGGCCTCCTATTTCAATTTTCTTACTTCTTATTATCTTAATTTCCTTTCTTAACCCATGATTCCTGATGGATCTTCTCCACGTAAATCTGAAAACATACCGAATAAGATCTTAAATGAACTCGCTTTTGTTTACTATTTCGATAAATCTCAACAAATAACCACTTATGGATTTGTCATCATCATTGGATCATTATGATGTTTAGAACTGGTTGGCAATTCTCTACACGAAAAAGTGAAATTTAAGAGTACAATTCCCGAGACTGAGGGATCTCCATTCTTTTTGCTCATAAATCACATTGCCACGACTCCAAAAATACTTATCCTTTTGTGGAGGTATTGCTTACACCGAAATAAGTCATTGTTCGTCAGAAAGCACAATTTTGGTCTGGTTTAACTGCCCCACAATAAAATATCAATAAATGAATTTAGATTGTGCTTTCTCAACGATAATTTTTTGGATAGTATTGATCTTGCTGCATGAGAATGCATTTTGAATGAAAGAATTTTCAAATTTCTATTCGAAATGCACCTCACTAATGTTAGTCGTTTCTCCTTCTACAATCATGTTAGCTTGGTCAAATCAGTACCAGCAGATAACCAGCCTATGCTAACTAGACTCATCGTAATATGCGTAAATGAAACACAAATGCATTGTTGTGAATCTAGTGCAAGGAAATTGGTTTAAAATGAAGCATAAAGGCATGATACACTTTCCAATCCTGATTCCATAAGTACATATAGGGAAAAGTTTCTATGAAGAAAATAACTCCAAAGAATACGAACATAAAACAGATATGCAAAAAAGGGATAACAAACGAAAATAACCCAACTTTGAGCAATAATGACATATGACATTTATATTTTGTCAACGTAATTGGAGTGAATAATGAAGACAAACACAAAAGAAGCATCAACATGGAGCAACTATCCTCTCCCAAAGGTTTGTTTAAAAATAAGAAAGTAAAATCTCATGTAAAAGCTCTTCTAGCAACTACCACCCGAAATCAGAAATCTCATTGTGTAGAACTTCTATTCCCCTTGGCAGAAATGACTAGTTTAAGATTTGATTTGAAAAATGAAAAGTATCCTTTGAGCACACTCAATTTCGTAATGACAAGAGAACGGCAAAAGTTTTTCTTTGTGCCGGTTTTATTTCATCAAAACTTGATGGTCAAGACCTGTATACCTAACTTGACCTGCAGCATTCTGTTTCAAGGATTTTATTTCCATAATTGTTCACTTTTTTTCATGGATCCTGATAAAATGACGTTGGAGATCAATTGCCTTGTTGGAAGATCGACTTCCTTATTCACTAATTAAATGAATAAGGAAGGTGCTTGGTTGGGCTTCTTTTTGAACGTTAATATTATTTTAAGCAACTATTGTAACGTTCTTATTCCTGTTGTATTAAGGAGAGAACGACTGTAATTCATTACGTCTGAACCATCAAGGAAAGATTGATCTCCTCGTTCGTGGATGTAGGCAACCTTTGCCGAACCACGTAAAATGCCTTTTCTCACTCTCTCCTAGCTCTGTTCAACCTCTCCACTATTTCAATTCTTCATGGTATCAGAGCACAGGGACTATCGCCATCGCTTCCAAAGCTGCGAAGGAGAAATAGGCGTTGTTCCACGTGACTCCGACTGAGAAGTTACAGACAAAGGAGGAAGGAATAGGCTGAGGAAGGTTGTATGCTGGATTAAACAGAAAATCTGGTAAACAAGGGAGAAGCTACGACTTCAAAAATCCCCAATTTCTCAAAGCCATTGGTAACAATTTTTTTGACTGTATCCACCTTTGATCTACCTCCTATCATCAAAATCGCTGGACTGTAGTTTCTTGTTGAACGCTGCCAAGCTGAGATAGAATTTCTTCTTCAAGCAAGCAGTGACCTATGGAGCAGGAAGGGGGAGGAAGACATGATAATGAACAACCGACTATCTTACAAGGCAGTGATGGATCCTTGCATAGACTTGTCGTGCAAGAGCAAGGTAACCCCAATCTCAAGATTACTAATACCTTGCTTGATGGTCTCAATTTCTTACCTTGGTCTAAGGCTGTCACTCGATTTCTTAGTGAAAAATCTAAACTCGGATACATTGATGGTACTACAAAGAGACCACCACTTAATGATCTGAAATATAGTGAGTGGCGATCAATCAACGACACCGTTGCGTCTTGGCTCATCAATTCGATGGAGCCCAAGATAGCAGCTTGTTTTAATTTTCTAGACACCGCAGAGGAGGTGTGGCAAGCCACCAAAGATCTCTATGGCGAGCAATATAATATTGCTCGTATGTACCAACTGTCTCAAACAAAAGGAAGTCTAAAAAAGGGGACTGCCCCTATTAATGAATATATTGGCACCTTCAAAGGGATTTGGGATGAAATAGATGTTCATGCTCCTTTGACTACCGATCTCTCCATAGCCAAGAAGCAACGTGAACAAGAGCGCATATTTGAAATTCTTGCTGGACTTCCAAATGACTACGAGAATCTACGTAGTCAAATTCTCATGGAACATGAGTTACCTTCGTTAAGCTCAGTTTGTGCCCTTCTTATACGAGAAGAGTCAAGAAGAAAAGCTATGGGCACCTTGAATTATAATGATCAAGATATGTCAAACGATGAGAAGGCAGCCTTCGCTGTGAACTCTTATAGTTCAGACAGTAGAAACTTCAGAGGAAAACGTGATGAAGGCAGAAAACTTAAATGCTCTCATTGTTAAAAAGTTGGCCATTCACGTGATACATGTTGGTTCATACACGAAAAACCTGACAGAGGTACAAATCATATCAAGTCCACTTGAAATGGGACGTTTAAGAAGGAGAACAATTTCAGTAGGAACATCAAGAAGGAGAACAATCAAATCAGCCTTATTACTTCTTCGTCAGACAAACCTATCACATTAGAAACTCTTGCCGAAATGATAAAGGAACTCCAAGTTGAAAAAACTGCAGGTATCTCCATCAACACATCGGATCACGCTAAAGGTATGGCCTACAACTTGTGTCTTGATTCTAGCTCTCATTGGATAGTTGACTATGACGCCACTAATCACATGGCTAAGCAGTTTACTCATCTTCATTCCCCTCACTCTACTGACGGCATTGGACCAGTCGCTGCAGCCAATGGAGCACCCATTGCCGTCAAAGGAAAAGGAGGAATAGATTTTTTTAACAAAAATTATACTAGTGAGATTCTTGTTATGCCAGAGCTTAAGTTTAATCTATTGACGGTAGCAAAAATTATCAAAGAACTAGATTGCAATGTAATTTTTTCTGTTACTAATGTTGTATTTCAGGATCGAAAGACTCAGACGATGATTGGTGAGGGGCGCATGGTGAATGGACTCTACCACATTAAACCTTCTGATCAAGCTTTGAATATGACTTCTTGAATGAGGGAGAAATCTGGCATCAACAGATGGGTCATCCATCTGCTCGGACGTTAAATTTTCTTTTTCCCAAGCATTATTTTGATAATCATACATGTGATATTTGCAAGTTTGCTAAAATGACCAGACCAAAGTTCTCTTTATCTGATTCTATTAGTGAACAACCATTTGATTTTATACACTCTGATGTTTGGGGCCCTGCGCCTGTAGATTCTTTGGATGGATTCAGATATTATGTTATGTTTATTGATGATTTTTCCAGATCTACTTGGGTTTATTTCATGAAAAACAAATCTGAAGTTCTCTCTCATTTTCAAATTTTCTATAAGATGGTTAAAGTTCAATACAACTGCAAAATAAAATGCTTCAGGTCTGACAATGGTACTGAGTTCAAAAACACTAGTTTTAAAACCTTTTTAGACGAACATGGCATACAACATCAAACATCTTGTGTTGACACACCTCAACAAAATGGTGTGTCCGAAAGAAAAAATAGACATCTCTTAGAAGTTGCTAGAAGCATGTTATTCCAAATGAATGTGCCTAAAAATCATTTGCTTGCTACGTAATCAATAGAACTCCTAGTAAGCATCTCAATTATGCTAGTCCTATTGGTAAACTTATGGGACATGAACCAAAACTTGATCATTTGTGTGTGTTTGGTTGTGTGGTTCATGTGTGGCTGCACTATGCAAAAAGAGACAAACTTAGTCATCGCTCATCCAAATGCATTTTTATTGGATACAACTCACAAAGCAAGGGGTATGTTTGTTTAGATCCAATTTCAAAAAAAACCTATATATCTCGTGATGTTCATTTCAATGAAAAACAACCCTACTTTGGAGTTAATAATTGTGATATAGGATAGGGGGAGTCTAAATCTCCTAACTTGCATGATTTTGATGACTTATTTTTTACCATAAGTGATGAGCAGGTCAATAGAGAAACTCCTCTAGAAACTGGAAGTCGCATAGAAAATCAAGAACCAGTTATTACTGCCAATGGTGATGAACCCTTTAATAAGGAGCTCAAAGATCTGAGAGAACTCAAAGAATGCCCACTCATCTGGCCGATTATGAGACATATTCTTGTTGCCATTATCCCATCAGCAATTTTGTTTCTATGATATGATTTCTGCTCATCACGTCAATTTCATTAAGAGTCTTGATAAAATTCGTGAACCTCAAACATTTCAAGAAGCTGAGAAGGACTCAAATTGGAGAAAGGCAATGGTGGAAGAATTAGAGGCTCTGAAACGCAACAAGACTTGAGAGATTATGAAAAAACCAAAGAACGCAAGTGTTGTTGGTTGCAAATGACATTATAAAGTCAAATACAAAAGTGACGGCTCACTAGAAAGATACAAAGCTCGTCTAGTAGCCAAGGGATTCACTCAAACAAAGGGACTTGACTATGACGAAACTTTTGCACCTATGGCAAAAATGAACACCTTGAGGATTCTATTATCTTTGGCTTGTAACTTGAATTGGGGACTTCATCAACTAGACGTGAAGAATGTCTTCCTACAAGGTGAACTCAGTGAAGAAATTTGCATGGCACTTCCTCCAGGGCATCCAGATGAAGGAAAAAATTATGTATGAAAACTCAACAAAGCTATTTATGGCCTGAAACAATCTCCTAGAGCATAGTACCAGAAGTTAAACATGGCTTTGAAAAGCTTCGGATTTTGCAGATGTCACTCTGACAACTCGCTCTTCATAAAGAAACACAAAGAACTCACCACAGTCGTGTTGATTTACCTAGATGATATAGTAATGACAGGTGATGATGTTGAAGGCATATACAATCTCAAACATTACTTGAGAACCACATTCGATATAAAAGATCTGGGAAAACTTAAGTACTTTCTCGGAATTGAGATCGCCCAATCTCACAAAGGCATCTTTCTCTGTCAAAGGAAATATGCACTTGACTTATTAAAAGAGACTGGGAAGATAGACGCACGTCCTGCCGACACTCCGTTTGAAACAAATGTCAAATTGGGGCCATGTGAGGATGAGCCAGAGGTCAACAGAGAAATATTTCAACGTCTGGTTGGTAAACTCATTTACTTATCTGTTACTAGACCTGACATTTCATTTGCTGTGAATGTGATTAGCAGGTACATGCAAAGCCCAAGAGAGTCACACATGAGGGCTGCAGATCGCATTCTTCGATACATCAAAGGATCTCCTGGACAACTGTGGTACAAAAGGAACCAAAATTTAGACATAGTAGCTTTCACAGATGCAGACTGGGCTGGAGACATCAGTGACAGAAAATCAACTACAGGATATTGTGTGTTTGTCGGTGGTAATCTAGTAGCATGGAAATGCAAGAAACAGAAAATAGTAGTCAGATCTAGTGCTGAAGCAGAATATCGTGCAATGGCCGCAAGTACTAGTGAACTCATTTGGACCAAGAATGTGATTGAAGAATTAACTCTTGAAGTTTCAAAGCCCATGCATTTATTCTCTGTTAATCAAGCAGCTACATATATTTCCACCAATCCCGTCTTTCATAAAAGAACGAAGCACATTTAAATCGACTATGTCAGATAAAAGATTGAAACTGGTGACATCAAAACCCTTCACATAAGTGGAGTGGAACAAGTTGTTGATGCCTTAACTAAAGGAGTCACAAAAGCAAAACTACAACTCGCAACTGACAAGTGGGGATGCTACAACATCTACTCCCCACTTGAGGGGGAGTGATAAAATGACGTTGGAGATCAATTGCCTTGTTGGAAGATCGACTGCCTTATTCACTAATTAAATGAATAAGGAAGGTGCTTGGTTGGGCTTCTTTTTTAACGTTAATATTATTTTAAGCAACTATTGTAACGTTCTTATTCCTATTGTATTAAGGAGAGAACGACTGTAATTCATTATGTCTGAACCATCAAGGAAAGATTGATCTCCTCGTTCGTGGATGTAGGCAACCTTTGTCGAACCACGTAAAATGCCTTTTCTCACTCTCTCCTAGCTCTGTTCAACCTCTCCACTATTTCAATTCTTCAGATCCACAGAGAAATTGATATAGCAATTTTTTATTCTGAATAATTGTAACCAAAATTGATTGATTTGCAAATTTTCCTTCTGCACTATCTCGACCTGGTGGTGGGCCTTAAAAGAGCTCAAGAATCACTTTAACAAGGGCAAAAAATGTGTAACTTGTTCTGGCTTTTCAGCCCATATCACATAGCAGACTTCTGAAGCCAAGATAACCTCCCTCAAGATGCATACGACTTCGTCCAGTATCACTTCACACAAAAGTGCTGGAAATAAAAATGTTTTTGTTTACTACGATCACACCACTATCTGTCAAACCTGTAATAAGGATATTCTAAATCACTCCCTTTCCTCAATTTTTCCAAATTCATATAGAAAAAATGTTGATGATTTTATCTGCTTGGTTGTTCTTCTGCTTATATTTTTGCTTCCTTTATTCCATTCCGGCACTTCTCAAATTTCATTGCCTTGTTCAACTAGACTGTTATCCATTATGAAACCTTCAGTTATTCCTGTGGACAATAAAGACTATTATTCTTTTTTTCCATATATTGATTTGAATAAATTTCAAATAAAAAATTCGGGGATGAAATCTTCAGTTTTATATTTATATTATATAAAAAGCAGTTTTCTTCTCCATGAAGGGAAGCCATAACGTCAAAGTCAAATTCATAAAAAAGAAAAAATCCCTGGTTGGCAGAAAAGCATGAAGTTAACCATAATGTGTTCCTCCACTACTCTGAATGAAGGATCTCAACCTTCATCCTTTGGTGGTTAGCTCAACATCCTTCCATTATGATCTATATTGAAGGAACATGTACACGTTTTTGTGAAAGGTTTTTATTAGATGAGAAAGTAACAGAAGGTGCAGTAGTACATCTAGCTCTCTGCCTTCCTTTTGCACGAAGATATGACGAATGAAATTAATGGACATGAACAAAAATATCCGAAAATTCATTATCACAAACTATTTGCAGATCCAAGTTCCAACTTCAAATCCAAAACAGATCCCAATATTGAAATCTAGATCCAAATATCAGATCCATATACAAAACAGATCGTTGATCCAAATCCAGAACAGGACCTAGATTCGAATCCCAGCTCCATATCCAAAACAGATCCCTAGATTTAGATGTAGACCTAAATCCAGGTTTTCACTTTTCAAATCCAAACCAAATACAAAACAGGCTTTCAGAACCAAACATAGATCCCAAACTGAATTTCATATCAGAACCTAGATCCAAATCCTAATTTTGTACCCATTTTATCCAAATTTGAGACTTGGATCTGATTTATCTAGATCCAAGATCAAAATCTAGACCTGAATCCTTGTCTGAATCCAAACCCTTAGCCCATATCCAAATTCATGTTTTTTTTTCTCAATTTAGGTCAAAGCCCATAGTTCTAGAATCAAATCCAATATTTATATTCAAATGTAATATCTAGATCCAAATTTGATATCCAAATTCAAATCCTATAGTCACAACAAGCATGATATCAAGATGTAAAGCAGAGATCCAGATTCACATATCATATTTATATGTAAATATAAGATTGTAAATTCCTTTTTAGCTTTTGATCCAGATCCAGCTCCAAAACCAAGACTTTGATCCATTTGTAGATCCAAATCTGTACTCTAAACCCATAATTATTGCTTGTATTCATTTCTGACTTAAAAATTCTAAATTTGACTGTCATGATTCTTGGATTTGGTTTCAGATCCAAATCTAAGTCATAGACCCTTAGCCCCCAAGTATTAAGGTGTTGTGGTCATTTTCTAAAATACCATTAATTTCTTGTAAGCCTGGGCACCGGGGCGGGCCACCGCCGGGTACCCCTGGTACCCGGCCCGACTCGGGCCCGGGCCCGGGCCTTGAAAAATCCTTAACGGGTCTGATTTTATCGGGCCCGGCCTGGCCTGATACTTAACGGGTCGGGCCCGGGCTTGATCCAACGTTCGACGATGGCCCGACAAGCCCATAATTAAAAAAAAAAAAACTTATTTTTTTCCCCCTTTACTTATGTTAGGGTTTCCGATTTCCACTTTGTTTGAATGTGTTTTTCATACTTTCCTTTCATTCTTCTCCCCCGTAGTTGATGCCATGACCTCGCTCACTGCCGTTGAACACCTCCTCCAGTCCTGCCCGTCGCCCATCACCCACCGCTCTACGACTGCTGTCATCCCCACACCATCACCACCATCCCCCTGTTCTTTCCTTCATTCTTTCTCTCACTCACCTGGTATTGGGCTGCCACATTTTTTCTATTCTTAAGCTCTCATGGGGAACGGCTGATGCCGAGTGCTTCATCTGACTTTTCCTATATCTCCCAACATTCTAGCAACAAGAAAAGGGAAAAAGAAACAAGAAAAGAAAAGCAACACAGAGTTGAGGAGAGATGCCTGTCTCTCTTCCTTCTTTTTTATTTGTGTAAACTACAGCAGAATGGCTGTGAGTCTCACTCCTTTTGTTGCCTGTTTTGCACAACAACTTTGCATAATGGCATTCCAAAGATTGAAGAGGGAACGTATGATCTACGAGAATGGAGTGTTCCCTTCCAAAAGACGATGAAAAAGAAGGGAGGAAAGAACAACCGAAAAAAGAGGGGAAAACTTGAAATGTGGAGACCCTACAGCCTGCAAGAGGCCAAACCCGGGCGGATAATCAGGCCTGGCCGCGCTGGGCCTTGAAAACAATCTCAAGCCCGAGGCCTGATACTTCATCGGCCTGGCCCGGTTATAAACGGGCCGGGCCGGGCCTCAGACACAATCTCAAGCCCAAGGCCCGATACTTCATCGGCCCGGCCCAGCCCGATTATAAACGGGTCAGGTCTCAGGCTGGCACGATAACGTTAACGGGCTTAACTTTTGTCAATTTTTACGGGCCGGGCCGGGCCGGCCCTGCCCGATGCCCAGCCTTAATTTCTTGTTCAAAATTTTCAAAATACCCTTGGTTTTTCCATGATATCTTTAAATTACCCAAAATGCCATTGTTTTTCTCTAAATATCCTTCATTTTTTCAAAAAGACCCTCGTTTAATAAAAAATTATCAAAGTACCCTTTTCTCTCTCCATGAATTCCATTGATGACATGGTAGGCCTTACCTTACACTGCAGGCCCGGCTTGGTCGTGCCTTGTGCCGGCAGGCTTGCCTAGGGATTCACTGGCCGGCTAGGTCCTTTAGAGCCTGGACAGGCCTAGCTGAACCGGTGGGCCTAGCTGGGCAGCCTTTGGGGCAGCAAGCTCCATGTCACGGTCAAACCCCTAGCCAACCCATTTTTGGGTAGATTTGACCCTATTAATATAAATAAAAAATTAAGCCACTAATTAATGGCTATCTACACTTAAAAAACGATGATAATGCCCTTGGGCCTCTTCCCTCCCTAAATACTCCTCATTTCTCCTTAGAACACATTAATCCACAGCCTCTTGAGCCCTCTCTCTCCTCATCAAGCCTTCTTCTTCTCCTTCAATCTCTCTCTCTTCCTCTTGCTCTCATTTTTCTCAACTTCGAGCCACCATTCCTAGTAAGTGGAGATCTTGGAAGAGTTCATCCATAATACACGGAAGCCACCACCAGTGCCTTTTGCTTGAAAGCGCCCATAAGCCGTCTCTACATTATATCTTCTCTATTCAAAGTATGTATATTTTCTCTTTTAGGTGTATTATATCTCTATTTCATGGCAAGCCGTTGAGGGTTGAGATTTTCTCCAGAGCTAGGGATCGTCATTGAAATTCTGGAAACATGGCCCAGGCAGGTCTTCTCCTTATTTTCTATTTTGATTAGAATTTTTCTTCCACCGCTATTTTCATCTCTTTCTATTTTCCTTCTCACTTTTTGTCTTTCCCTCTCTTAATTAGTTTCTCTGTGTCTTTACTTTTCTCTTTCACACTTTTATTAATCTCTTTGTTTTGATTTTAGTTTCTCTCAGTCTCTCTCTCTCTCATGTTGTAAGCTTCTCTCCGTCTCATGTTAAATATCTCTCTCTCTCTCTTTCACTTTCTCCTTCTCAACCAATCTCTCTTTTTTCCTCTGTTTTCTTTCCCTTCATTTCCTTCTTTCTTTTTATTTCACATTCCCTTTACTTTTCTCTTTCTTAAATATTTCTATTTTTTAATAATGTATCTCTCTTTTCCTATTTCTTTGTCTATTTGTCTCTCTTTAAATTGCCTTCTCTCCCTATTTCACTCCCTCTTTTTTTTCTCATATTCATTTCTCTTTCTCCTTTTTAGTATCTTTCTATTTTCAAAACACTGGGTTTTAAAAATCAAGTCATTTTCAAACCTTTGCAATGTTGCAAAGCCCCTCTCTTTATGATCCTATAATTAGTCGAACTATGGTCATCATGCCTCTAACTTAAGATTTTATTTTCCAAAACAAAGCTCGAAAGCTTGCTTTTACATAACATGACAAGTTGAAACCATGTTTTGTAGAACAAGTAATTTACAAACATGCTTTTCAATCCTACTCCTCAAATAAATTGAAAACTTTGACTTTCAAAACTATCTTCAAATACAAATTCTCTTGTAAACTTCAGATACAATGACAATATTGGAAAAACTCAAATGATTTTAAAGTATCTCTCTTTGAACAATTTATTTTCCAAACTATTTCTACATTTTAAGCTCATCTTCTATGGTAGTTATCATTTGAGGTTCCTTAAAATACCCACATGACCATAGTTCTACCTTGAGGGCATTAAATTTCAAACAAAATCTCATTTAAATCTCTTCAAAAATTACACTTTTATTCTTTTAAAAAATTTCTTAACTTAAGAGCACATGCATATATGCTTTAAGAGAACACTTTAAATATTAGAATGTGCAAAACAAAGGGCTAGTTGTTGGCTTGGTTAACCCCAATAAAGACATTGGGAATGGTTGAACTTCATATTGATGGGCGAGTCCATTTCTCTCAAAACAAAAATACATTTTTTTAAGCATTCCAAAAACCAAAACATAATTTTGGAATGTATACAGAATCTAAAGCTCATCTTCATAGCTTTTTAAGCAATTGCATCTAAAACTCACACTTCATATCCCTATAAGGGCATTTTTTATGGCCAAAGAGCCTATAAATTAGTATCCAAATCTTTCATGGAAACTTAAAAAAACAAATGGCTCGGGTCCTTTTCTTAATGATAGCAGATGTAGCAACAATTTGTAAGTGATCTGGCCTCTCCTTCAATATCATCGATAATGGAAAGACACCCATGAATAGCCATAAAGTGAACCATCTTACTCTAGGATGACAATCAAAATTATAAATCCAGTTATACCAAGATTTCTCATGGGTAACTAATAAATGCCGACCAAAGTTCATTAAACTCAAACTCCTGCACATTTTGTTTTGAAAGATCAATATTGTTTAGGCCCTGCTACAACCGAGGTCCACTAGTCTGAGCTCTAGATATGATAATGTTGAATACAAGCAAGAGAATGAAAATCTCTTCCCCTATCATGCTTTGGTAATGGCAGAGTCTCTCACTTGTCCTGCCAAAGCCACACTGGTCTTCACAGATGTATCAAGTCCCCAACACACCTGTAAATAGCCCAAATTTGCACAAGCACAAATAACCATTGTACCATTTACAAGGAGGTCTAAAATTGGTATTTAGAAATTAGAGTTCAAAATTAAGGGTTCTTCATTGAAACAGGTTTGAGTGGATACCATAACATCGAGCTAACCTAGATTAAGATCACCTAGTGTGCCATTGCTGTAAAATAACAATTTTACACCTAAAAATCCATTACTCTAACCCCAAAGTTGAGGATTTTCATCAAAACTCTAACAATTGCCTAACATTTGAACAATTAGGTTAGTTCTCAATTTTACAAGAGCTCAAGAGTCATTAGAGCCAGCATATTGGGTTTCTTTAGTTCAGAATCAACTCACTCTAACTTGATCAGATCAATGAGACCATCCATCATTTCTTGATCATCAAAATCTTGTTAGAATTAATCAAGATCAACATATTCTCTCCTCTTTGTTCACAAAGTATTTCTCGAGTTACTTTCATTTCCAAGATTTAGATTTGATTTCTAGAGCAATTTACCCTAAAACCAGAGTGACACTCTCTCACTTGTTTTGGCAAGTCTGAGATAAAATTTCTCAATCTAAGACATGTCAGCGTAATTCAAGCTAGGATCATATTATTCCTTGCTCAATCCAAGTATTTCAGACTTTAGTTTAAGTTCAATAATCTGGATTCAAGTTCATTTTCCATTTTATAGATTCACTAAAGGTTGTCCAGTTTCAGACATCTCCTTTTAGTGTAGCTCAATCTTACACTCAGAAAAATTAAAGAACTTGAAAACACTCAGAAAAAGTAACTATACATAAAATAATGCATATGTAAAGTCAAGAAGAAATTATGTTTTATGCAAAAAGTTATAGAAAACAGATATGCACAAAACACTCAAGCAACGGGGGAAAACAACATCAAAGTGTATGAGAAATTAGTTGAAGGAACTAGACGCATACAAAAAACAACTAGCATTTGCACACTCAAATTGGACCCCTAGATTTAGAAAACTAAGTCAATTAATCTAGGAAAATTTTAGGACTTATGTCAAAAACCTAAGAGAGAAAACTCAGTTTTTGAAATTGACGTGAGAGACATATGGGTCAAATCATAATGAGAACATATAAAATTTAATAAACACAAGGTAGACACAAACACAAAACCACGTTTTTTTTATGGATTTCAAAAAGGATTTTTGGTTTGAGGGATATAGTCATTTGAGCTTAGGAAAAAATTAGGCTTAGGACAACAAGTCCAATTTTCATCTAACTCAAGATTTAACAACTCTGAAACCAGATTTCAATGAAAATCCCCAAATGTGATGACATAAATTATGTGAATCAAATAACTAATCACGCTGAGCTTTAAAATAAAACTACAAAATGATAAAATAGTAATTAAATACACAAATAAAATGAAAAAAAATGAGAAAGTTAAAGAACTATGTGCATGTGCATGTGGATGTGATCTACATAAAAGAAGAAAACTAATGGTGACCAATGAGGCGTGGAAGAATATGAGGATGCTTACATGAAATCCATGGGGGAGAGAAAGAGGGGAGGAGAGAGAGAGAAGAAGAGAGATGCATGAAACACCTTAGAAAAGAGACTTGCCTTTTTCTTTCTCCTTCTTCTACATCCAAACCTTTTGAAACACCTTAGAAAAAACCTTGGAATTTATGCCAATAGGGTAAAATCTAAGTTAAAAAATAAAATGAACTCAATAAACAAGAGAAAAGGGAGAGATCATAGATTGAAATTTGAGTCAAAGAAACAAAATAGAGGTTGAAATACAAGGATTGATGAGGTTTGAGACAAACAAATGGTCAGAATCTACCTAGAAGACTCATCAAAGGCCAAATTGACCTAATGATGTGATAATTAATTAAAATTTTCAGCAAAATAGAGTGGCTGAATTAGGTAGCACTCTAGATTTTCCTTTCTGAAAATAATGAAAAACCCTTGGCTAGTGTGAGATGGATGGCCAGGATCGATCTTAAGCTTGGGCGTCAGGGCTGCTCCTTGGTACCCGGTACCCGGCCCGGTTCGGGCCCGGGTCCGGGCCCTTGTTTTATCTTATCGGGCTTTTGACCACTGTGCCCGGCCCGGCCCGACATCATAACGGGCCGGGTCCGGGTTAAGCTAACGGGCCCTTTGGGACCCGTTAGCTAGAGAATGGATTCAAGAGTTTCGATTTTAAATTTTTAGGAAATGCATTCAGGGATTTAGGGCTTTGGACAGGAGACAACTATGTGCATTGAGTAGGCCTTGGCGCCGGCACCGTCGTCGCACCGCCGGTCTGCCACCTTCACCATCAACCTCCAGTCCACCACCGGCGCACCTCATGGCAGTCTTCACCTCCCGTCGCAGCAGGTAAGATCAACCCCAAATCCCATCCACTGCTTCAAATCGATTCAGACGATTCATTACAAATCTTTTATTTTTTTGTTGATTGACTCACCATCGCTCTCCCCATCTTTCTCTGTTGTACGATTAATGATGTTGGGTCATGGGGATGATGCATTTGCGGGTTGCAGGCTGGAAGGGAAACTGGCGATCGTAAGGGAAACTGGCGATCGTGACGGGAGGAGTGAGAGGGATCGGGCAGACCACAGCGGAGCTCTTACACCATCCACAGCTTCCTCTATTCCCACTGCGATGTCACCACGGCCGTCGACCTCGCCCTCGCCCGCTTCGGCCGCCTCAACATCATGGTCAACAACGAGGGCGTGAGCGGCGCCGGGGATTGCCACGACATTCGGAAGGTCGACCTCGGCGGATTTCAGAGGGATTTCGCCGTCAATGTGGATGGTATATTCTCGGGACAGTCGGCCCGGCCCGGTTAACAAAATGGGCCGGGTCGGGCTTCGGACGTAGTTGACCAGGCCCAGCCCAGCCTGATAATAGTTGGGCCGGGTAGCGGGCCGACCCAATTCAAATCCGGGGCCTTAACGACGTTGACTAAGCGGGTCGGGCCTGTCCGGCCCGGCCCGATGCCCTGGCCTAATCGATCTTATGCAAGATGGATTAGGATCTATCTTATGCAAGATGGATCAATTCTGGACTTCTGATTTGAAATTTGATTCTTGATTTGGATTTTGATATAAAGTTTGAGTATGGATTTAGAGTTTGGATTTATACCAAAGGTTTAGATCATGCTCTGGATTGAGAAAAATGATGTTGGATATTAAATATGAGATCCATATCTAAAACAATGCAGATTATGGATCCAGATCATAGGTTTGGATTTTAAATTCAGGATCTGAGATGCAGGCTCAGCCTTGGTTCCATGGATTCAAGCTCAATGCTAGAATGTTGACTTGGACTTGCTTTGAGTCAAGGCTAAGTTGGAGCAGGTCCAGACAAGCTCAGATCAACTAGGTTTAGTTTTAGGTCAAATTGAGCTAATTGAGTTCAGTCTTGAGCTGAGCTGAATTCAAGGTGGGTTTAGACCTTGCATGAGCTATATTAAACCAAAAGATGGTTTTGTTCCTGGCGCAAAAGTCATGTTCTACCAGTTAGGGTGTTGATCAGACCATGCAAGATCATAGAAATGCAAAAATGTGTGCTCACATAAAATTTCATAAAAAAATGACTTGATTTGACCTTGAAAGATTAGAATTTTCAAAATTGACAAAGTTGTAAATTGAAAATGTGAACGGCAAAATGAGAAATAGTGATTTTGAATTTGTTTGTGAAAAATAGATGTACCAATACTCTCTTAGAGTGATGCTAAATCCATCGATGTACTTTGATTTAAAATTAGACTTTTGGACTGATTAGAAATAAGCTTCGAAGACACAAGTGATGATGCCCAGATTCATACAAGAGAGTGCACTCCACGACAGTGATGAATTGTATGATTTTGAGGTACTCTATATAAGCCAAAGCAGATAATATTCTGTTGAGATGTTTTTTATCACACTGATATGAAGAAATCACCAATTTAATTTCTGGATTGTTAGAATTTCAGCTCAGACAGATGAGCTATCACTGAGAGCTAGAGATTGATAGATGAAATGGGTGGAAATAAAAAATGAACCAGATTCTACATGAAATTAATCCAAGTTGAGCTAAACAGAGTCAGTTCTGATACTAAAGAACATATTGCCAATTCATCACAATCTAACTAACTGTAGATTGATATAATTTTAGCTGACACTCAAATGAAGGAGAGAATGTTCTTTTATGTCATGGCAACTCTCTAGAGGTCAAATTAGGATGAGGGAGCAGAAAATAAATTCGAACATAGTCTCTTGGAACTAAGAAAACCTTAACGTGAGCACCACGGGTACTGATAATGTGTCATGCTAAATTATGTGAATCATTGAGTCAGTGAGCTCATTGCAGTTGAAATGGATGGAAATTAAAGGTTTATGATGAGAATTTGGCCCTGGATGTTAAGGGTTTCACTAAAACTAGTCTGCTAACATTGAAAAAGATTTGAAAATGAAGTTGGTTGGATCAACAGATGGTCTGGTGTGAAGAAAATGCTGAAAAACAACAAAAATGGATCAGTTTGAGCTAAATTTGACCAAATAGCTGAAAAATGAGTTTTGGAAGCTCATGGTGATTTGCAAATGTGATAATTTTTATAAAAATGGTAAAGCATAAGTTCCAGAGTAATTTCTTGAAAATTGGACAAAATTTGGCCAAATGAAGGGTCTTTAGGGGCAAATTGGCCATTTGTCTAACTATTGAAAGGTTGGGTGACCAGGTCCAACTGTCTGGCATTGGTATTATAAAGTCTGCATCCACGTGATTTTTGGACTTTACATTTGAAAATTATTTAAGAAAATCTACTCATTAGGAGGTTAAAATAATCATTTTGACAATAAAAAAATTAGGGTGTTTATAACAAAGAAACCTTCGCAAGGAAGATCTGATCTTCCCATACCTTTTTCGCATTGTGATGAAGGTCCAGGCGAGTATGTTTAATCAGGGCATCGAACACATGACCATCAAGATCCCAAGGACATCAAGAAGATTTAAATGCCTGCCGTACTCTCTTGTGAATGATGTTCTAATTTTCAGCAAGGTGGAGATGGCATCTATCAATTCCATAAAGGTTACCCTAAAAGATTTTTACTCCAAGGCTGGTCTTCATGTCAATAACAATAAATCTATCATTATCTTGATTAACTCTAGTGACCATGTTACATGTCATATCTCTCACACCACTAATAGGAGAATTGGTAGCTTGCGACGAAGTACCTTGATCTGCCTCTTTGTTTGGGTAACTTGTGAGGGGACTGGTTCAATAAATTGATCACCTAGGTGGAAATGATTGTTAGACGGAAGATCCCTATGCTTTCTTATGCAAGCATGCAGATATGCGTACTTAATAATGTCATAAGCCAAACTATTAGATCTTGTTAGTGCTTTAGGATTATCAGGGGGCACTATAATTTGGAACTTTATAGTAGTGCATGTGAACAAGGAGAAATCAAATTGATATTTATTCTTATCCAATTCATCATAGGTCCATGCAAAGCGAAAACTAAGTCTAGAATGAAGCATGTGAACTAGAACAAGTAGACCCAAAGTTCAGTCTCAATTGGGTATAAGGTAAAGGACATGGACTTAGAATTGAGGAGATCAAATTCAAATCCAAACAATTGATCTTGATTCCAAGTGACTTACTTTAGCTATTCATGATTCATGTAAAATCTTGATTCTATGTTCAAGGTAAGGATGACTAGAAACATCTGAAATATCTTGATCAGAAATTGATGGTTAGATTCATAATCTGAAGCTTGAAATCTAAGATCCAATGAGTCTGATTCTTCATCCATGATGTAATTATTTAAGATCCAAACTTGATCATATTAAACCCAAATCTGGTATTTGATTATTTGAAAAGTTCTTGATCCAAAATCCAATACTTAAGATCCAAACTTTGAATGGCTTCAAATTAGATCGGGCAAAAGGCTTGAGACCTAGCCTTACTATACTGGTTCTCATTTACGGCAAATCCTAGCTATAGATGGCTATGTTTTAAATATGTGTTGAAGGCTTCTATACTTGGTCTTGATAGAGTATAGAAGTTGGCTTGTGATAGTTGCCCAAGAAATTGATTTTAAGGTCTAGGGACATTGGTCAGGTGCTCTAAAACTAGTATGAGCCAAGTCTTAGAGGACTTAACATGGGTTAACCTAGGTTTGGACTTTGAGTATGTATGACCTAGGGTTAAAATAATTTAAAAGAGCTTTGCTATGAAATCTCTTAAAGAAAACTACGTTTTTGAAAGTGTATCTCTACATGAGATCTAATTTGAGTTTAAATTTTCACATGCCAGGCCTACTACCTTAGGGATCCTACTTGGCTTAATCTTCAACAAGTAGTGCATGTGTGTGAGGTGTGATTCATATGCACATTTGAACCATTCATGAAGTGCATAGTTAATTCTTAAATGATAAAACAAAATATATATTTTCAATGCATGTTTTGAAATCATAAGTTAGAACGAAAGATAAGAATGCAGGAATTAAAAGAGGGACATGAATAGAGAGGCATACCTAGCCTCATGCCTAACATAAGAAGACAAAATTAAATTGTAATTTATGAAAATAAATAAACAAACCTAAAACATATCAAAGAGAATGAAGCAAACCTATTGGCTAAAGCAGAAAAAAACTAACCTACGCAGGTAGAAAGCAAAAAGAAAACTTAAGCATGCTCCTAAAAATAAACAAGAAAAGATAGCACTAAAATGCAAATAAAAAAAAAGGAGTAAAAAAATTACTTGAACCTGATGAGGACCTAACTGAACCCGCTTCCATAACCCCTACATTGAGTCTAGCTAAGTTCTTGGTTGAGTGCTACTACAGCTAAAACTCAAGGCTTGACTAAGATGGTAAAAATTTGGATCGAAATAAACCAAGCCAATCCTTTTGTGCCCCCTCTTTTCAGCCAAAAAAACAAAAAACCAGACGTTAAAATGGTGATTTCAATAGAAGAATATTCGTCGTATGCTCAATCTTGTTGTACATTCAATTCTGTGAAAAGTAGTGGATGCTCGGAAAATTTCTGATCATTTCATGATAAATGATTTGAATTGACATGCAACATGGAGCACAAATGGTGCATAAATATAGAGTGACACACATAAAAAGCATATGTTACAAATAGTATTCAACAAAAGAAGGAATGTTTGTTCTAACTTCATACAAATACCAATTTAGATTTTGTCTGCACCGTCTTGTTCAATGAAGAATTTTGCAAAGTTCATGCCTTTCTATACAAATTGAATTAAGCATAGAGTGAGAAATTAACAATGCATTAAATGAATGTAATGTACATTATGCTCATATGTGAATCCTCAATCAAGATTTGATATTAGATTCTAGATCTGCATATGGATCTGAAGAAGATTCTTGAATGCAAATCTGGATATGATATAAAGATCTGGATTTTGATCTAATAAAGATCTAAAATTCCAAATAATGGATCTAGATCTCTAAAAGGCAGATCACAAAACTGAAATCTGGATGGAAGATCTGCATATGAGATTTGGGACTGGCTTGGACCTAGATTTAGCTTAGTGTAGGGTAGGTCGGTTCAGACTCAGCCAACTTGTACCAGACCTAGGTTGGGTTCTACTTGTCATAGGTTTAGATTGAGGCTGGGCGCATGATCTAGCTAGGCTCAGCTTGGGTTCTATTTTAGGAAACCAGGTGCAGCTAAGTTCTAAGGTATGCTTAGGTTGGGCTTGAGCCTATTGCATTCATGTGGACTTGTATGAAATGTTAACTTAGGTTTATGTAGATCCTAAGGTAGGTTTTATGAAAAATATGCATGTAGTGATGAAAGACTAAAATATGCCTAACATGAAAATCAAGGCTGATAAATTGTATGGGTAGGATGACCATGCTGAAAGGTGCGCAGAGTGAAAAATAGGCTACTTATGAAATTTGGTTGAAAAATGACCTCATTCGCTATCCAAAAATCAAATTTTATTAAATGTAAAATAACCCTTTTTTGAATGGTGTGCAAAGGAAAAATTTAGACTTTCATTCCATGCCATGTTATCTTAAGTTAAAAATACTCTCTCAAAGAGTTGTTGATCAAAACAATGCGAAGAAATTGGGAAAATAATTTTTAGATTGATCAGAATTCAGCTTGAACCTGTAAGTTTGTGTGAAGCATTTTCTCAAATCTATAAGTTTCTATAGATTCTCTCATATGTAGAGAACCTACTCACAAAATGTCAAATCAAGATGGACTTTTTAATCCTAATTTGTGTCCCTTTGAAGTTCATGCAGAAATTGTCATGATAACTTGGTTTTTTTCTTCTTTTTTTGCAAATTTCTTGTTTTTCAGGTTACTATATCAACTTGGTAGACTCAGAATTCTCTCATCTCTGGGTCTTTTCTTGTGATTTCAAGTTCTACAGATTATCTGACATATAGAAAATCTATAGATAAGATGTCAATGTTAATCTATGCAAATTTACATGTCTTTCATATTACCAAAATTCGTTATTTGAACTATTTTCTTTTTTTTTTTTGTAGATAATTGTTTAAGAGTCTATATCTGTTTGTCCATAAAAGATTTTTCAAAAATGTGGTTGAAAGCTTGATATACAGAGATTGATTATACCAAGTTTGACGATCATTGAACATCCTTATATTAACTTTTGCATTTGTACAACATGAGTTATAAAACTAATTATGGTTGTTGTTTCCGTCTGCCTACATGTTGTTCTTTTTGTAACAGTTTTGCATATAAACAACTTTGCATCTCTTATTCTTTTTTGGATCTATAACGTCCTATTGGTTCTCTGTTACAGAGATAATCCATTATTCAAATTTCAAATTAGTCAAAGTTTTTTTATATGTTTTGAGTCATGCAAAAGTCGCAAAAGTAAAATTGTTTTCTACTATGTTTTTTTCCAGAAAATCTATTTTCTACACTGACTGTATTACTTAATATCTTTTTAAGTAAAATAGATTTTTCTGATTTTCCACTTGGAACTAATTATCTGATCCATGGAGATTCACCACCCAAAATTTTGTGAAGATTGGATGTCATTTGCCTATCTTTTAAGACCAATCAATCTATTGTAGAGAATAAGTTGTTTTTCTAGAACTTAATCAAATTTATGTTTTCTACCTAGTTTGGGATTTTCTACCCGACCTTTAGATTTTTAGTCAATTATTTTTATTTTCTTCTGGATAAAATCCCAAATCAACGTGATTATTCATGTGAATCATCATTTTAGTATTTTAAAATGTGTTTGTTTGATTAATTGTATTCATGCTTTATTAAATATACATTATTCCAAAAATATTGCATTTGGATTTCAATACATGAATTTAAGGCTTTGAATGAGCTTGTGGCAATAGACCCTTCTCATTAAGCTTTATTATCAAATGAAAGCTGTAATTTTTATCTGAATTTCAAATCATTTCGAAATATTATACCATTCATGCATATACATCTATTATGCTTTGTTTTATTTCTGTTAACATGTGTAACTATGTGCATTCATGTAGTTTGCTTTCGTAATGCATTCATCCACTTAAAAAATACATATGATTAGGTTTCATATTAATCAAGTTAAGTTCATCAACAATATACATGGGACAATATACCATGTAGGTACTTGATTTAAGTTGATTATATGGAACAATAGTTTTCAAAATCATAGCTTTTGAATACACATTTTCAAACCTTTTTTTCATAAAATCTAGATTCATTAATAATTGAAATCTAATCCCTAGGTTGACCCTACCTAAAACTTTAGTCTTTTCTCAATGTCTCAACCAAGGCTTTATATTGAGTCTACAATCTTGAACCTAAACTTAAATCATAGCTAGGTCAAACTAAACCTTAGTTAGGATAAAATCAAACCTTAATTAGGTTAAACTTAAACCCAAAACAGTCAAACTGAAAACCCAATTAGGTTGGACGTGTGGATCTTGGAGGAATTGGATCTAGAGCTGGATGAACCAGACTTAGTTATTGAATTTGAGATCAAGTATGAGATCAAATTAGAATATGATTTATATCTAATCTCAAATAGATTAGATTATTTAGAATTGGATTCTAAATTTGGACTTCATATCAACATGTTTTGACAGATCAAGCTTTCATACCTTTATCAAAAACTCTTAATCCCTAAACACTAAGATTGGATGATTAAATTTCACTTTAGATTTGGATCATGAACTTTGAAACAAGAATCATTTATGAATTCGATCACTTTTTAATTAAGATTTGAACCTAAGAACCTATTAAAATGACTCCAAGTCTAGACCATGTACAAGAATCCATTAATGAATACTTGAATCATCCACAAAGAATTTGGATCTAAGTTTTGAATCAAGATATCCCTAGGTCCACATCTCAAATTTAGAAGCCAGATCTCAACTATGTATTGAATATATTCTTTCATGCCTTCATATTAAATCTAAGAACTAACCCTTGCATTGATCTATGATGATACGGATCATGAACTATGACACTCAATTCAAGTATCTCCAATTCATGCTCCAATTTTTTTATGATCCATTTAGATTTTTAAAATTCTCTAATTTTCAAAAGTAAGGACTCCTTTTTCATTTAAGTTTGATGACAATTATATTTTGAAACCTTAAATATCCAATCTAGTCCTTCATCTGATTACTCTTGTTAAACGTGGTACGAATAGTCAGATTTCATACCGATGAGTCAAGTCATATCTCTCATGGATTTTCACAATAAAAATACAAAGGAAGGTATATATTTGATATTTCCTATTCATCTCATAGGAGCAGCCATGACATGCAAAATTGTGAAATTGTGCATGGTCTACATCCGTGAAAGAAATTTCCAAGAGACTCAGAAAAGGACTTTGTTAATTCATCACTAGTCAAAGCTGAGATGGAATATGGTATTGCTCAGAAATTGTCAATTGAGCTTGTCATAAACCTTCATAATTTCAAGCTTCATGCATATCTAAGCCTAATTAAGGCTGTCCAAGGAGTGCCCCATCTGATGCATATCCATCACATTGTCATTAATAGTCTAGCTCACAAGAAAGGTCACTTGTTCCTTGCCCACAATGTAATCAAGAGCCCTCCTCTTTCGATCAACCATCAAATTCATAATAACCTTATAAAGGAAGTTGCAAAATGCCATAGGATGAAATTGTTAAATGCTTTTTCTACAAAGATCTTAGAAATTAATACGATAATAGATCTCTGATTTCCCACTTTGAAAAGTTTAATCTTGTGTCTAAGATTATGAGGAACCTTAGAAGACTTTATAAAGAGGGTTGTTAAATGGTTGATTGTCCTAATAGGAGCTGGGTTGGAATCCACCAAACTAGGTTTGTGGCATTTGGTATCAGAGCAGGTTCAATACTTGAACCTAGGGTCCCACATGCATGGACACATGTGTCTTAAGGAGAGTGGACTGTAAAACCTCACTTTGAAAAGTTTAGCATCATATCTAAAATTGTAAGGAATTTTAGAATACTTATAAGGGGGGTTGTTAAGTGGTTGGTTGTCTCAGTTTCTAGGCTTTTTAAAGCTGGAACTTAAACTGCTAGAGGCAAGTTAGGACCCATTGAACTAGGTTGTGACAAGGTCTATTGAGCTTCTTAATGAGCCTGCCCACTGAGAAAGAGATATCAACTGCTAGGAAAATATTCTCCCCCACAAAGTGCCAGATTGTATGAAAAAAACTCCTCTAGGAAACTATCGGGCCAGGTCATTGTCCCTGATAAGATTAAAGACAACCCATCTAACCTCTTCCTCAGAAATAGGTCTTAAAAGGAGTGCATATTTTCCATTTCTAATTATGGGGTTCTTTAGCTAGGTATTTGAGCCGTGCAAGGAACACAGTAGGTCTTGAAAGAAATCATCATGGATGACCCTTATGTTTTCTGTCCTCAATAAGTAGTGTCATCTTTTTGTAGACAATATATAAATGTTGGCTTTCCTTCCTCACACTAACTGCTCGTAGTATGCGGTATTTTTATTACATTGTCTCATCAATTTGACTCTTGCGTTGTTTCCCCAGTTCTGCTCACCCTCCCTTAGAGATTCCCTCTATTCCTTCTCAGTGCATGGTCAAGATCAACAACCCCTAGGTGCTTGATCGAATCTGGTCTGGACCTTATTGGTTCCTTCTTGATGTTGATTATTCTACAGGAGATGTCCCCCAGCAAGGTTTTCTACCAATACAATAGTACCCTTCCTAATGGCTTCAAATTTATTGATGAACCTGATCATAGGGCATCCTTAGTACTGCTAGGACTAGACTTCCTCCACTAATCTTCTAAATTCCTTCCTATTATTTCAACTCGGAAAATAGTGGAAGAGATGCAAGGTCTTAAAATTAACGGTGCTAGCAATTGCCAAGAAAACCATGGCACATGGTCTAAGATGGTTTTAGGGAGAATGATGAGACTGCCACTGGATATCCACAAGTTTAAAGGATCTTGGTTGACCAAGCACAGGCAAGTCTAGGTAAGATTAGGTTGTGTTATGCTGTTCAACAAGGTGAAGGATTTTCATTGGTCCTCCATTGCTTTAAACCTGCTGTCCTCCATTGGCTTGTAGAAAGAATAGCACAAATCTTTCCTTGGAGTACAACCTATTTTATCCTCTCAACCTCTGGGAGTGTTAAATCACCTATAAGCACCAAGGGGTCAGCATAACCTTGCTCTAGTTCACTAGAGTTCCTTCCAAAATGCAGCATGAACATCAAAGAATACAGGTAAGTAGAGACCATCTAAAAAAAAGCCTAAATTCTATGTGGTGAAGAACCATTTGATAAAAATACAATTTTAATCAAACGCAATAACCTATGCTCTCACCCTCATTAGGTCCCAACCCCGATCCCTCGAGCTTTACTTGCAGCAAGGTTGGGATATAGAACTAGAACGGATGGTTTAGTCCCTATTACTTGTTCTTCTTCCCGAGTTGAGAACAATCATTTAGATTAATGGAGATAAATCAGTGTGTTTAGATATTAATGAAATTTATAATCTCTTACTAATCTAATAACAACAAGTAGATCTACACTAGGAGAATTAGTAATATGTTAGAAAAAATTGATACAAGAAGCTATAGATACACATTTTGACAATGGGATATGAGGACAACCAATGAAAATCAGTCACAATAAAGTTTCCAAGTCATTCTCAGATCTACTGGAAGGCAAAGAGGGAAGATTTGGTGGGACTTTATTTGGTAAATGGGTTGATTGGGCGTTCTAAACTAAGTTGAATTTGTTATTTCTCCTACATCAGACAATAAAACTATCCTACAAGACCAGTAAATTTAAAATGAAAAAGCAGTTTGAGTTCTACTCACAAGGAAGGAGATTGAGCTCCATTGATGCGACCTTTTTGACAAGGTTGCATATGTTCCAAGCAAGCCACTTCATCCGGATAGGTTGCTACATTTGGTTGAAGGATTCCTCACTACATTGCTATTTCCTACCACCCAACCCCTTTCTATCCTAAAAGAAGATGCATTGGTTGCTTATGTCTTGGATGGCAGCCTCTACCATTTATATCGCTAAAGCCCCTTCCCTTACTATGATGAGAAGAGTGGCTCCTAGATTTGTGAGGAGGGGCCCTGGTGTTATGCGGATAAGAGTTGGTGCATGCAATTCCAAAAGGTCTGCAAGGCAGCAGTTGCTACCGACTTTAAGGCAGAACCCGATAAAGGGCTCCTCCAACTCCTTCTCCTAGTTGCCACCCGAATCATTTCCAAAAGTGTTTTGAATGCTAGGCTTGGTCCCTAACATAGAGTTCGACCCCTCATTGTAAAACATGTTATTCCTGCCCTTATCTGACTTCTTCATTTGCCCTTATCTAACTTCTTGGTCAACCTATGGTCGGACTCCTTATCTCCACCCTAGGTTGAGGGCAGAGTGCTTCTCTATGGGTTCATCTAGAAAATATGCCTCCATAAGATTATCAGATGTCTTGTTTTTGTTAAGGATGTTGAAACTATTAAGGGAGAAAAAAACACCTCCTCCTTGTTTGACCCTTCCCTTTTTCTTTATAGGAAGCTCTGAACCTCGTTGAGACTTTGCAGGGCCTACCAAGCTTCCCCATTCAGTTGTTCATGTCATCTTGAACAACATTCTAGGGGATAAGAGTTTATGTCATAAAGATGGGGAAAACAAAGTCTTTCTTTGTAAATAATGAATTGAGAAATAGTTGTATCCATACACACTTCCACTTCCAATTCAATGTCAAGCCATAGCTTTGCTAGGACAGGGATGTCTAGCCTTGGGACTAGGGCTGCACACGAGTCGAGCTCGAGCTTGCTCAGCTCGAGCTCGATTCGACTCAAAGAGCTCAAACTCGACTCAAAGAGCTGGAGCTCGAACTCGACTCGAACTCGAGTCGAGCTGCCTAACACAAGCTCGAGCTCGACTCGCGTAACTCGATTATACAAAGTCCGAACTCGAGACTCTCCGTCGGCCTGAAAGATTTGTCTTCTCCTTTTATTTGGAACTGGACTGTTCTAGCGTAATTCCAGCATATTCTCGCTCCTTTTGGTGTTGAGCAGCTATCTGATTAAGATGCCATACAATTACAAAACCATGAATAAATCAAATTGAGTTCAGTGAACAAAATATCCCTAAAAGACAACGAGGGAAAGCTAAAGATTACAAAGAAAGAAACACACCCAAAACTCACCGACAGAGAGAGACATAGATATACATGTTCGAGCAGAAGAAAGGGGTTTTCAGAAGAAAGGGGAAAACCCATTTCTTCTGCTGCTGCTCGTGCTTCACGCTAGTCCATGACCCTCTATCGAGAGAGAAAAATATACAGAGAGATGTGACCCATGAGGGGAACAAAGCAGCAACTTGATGCGAGAAAGAGAGAGAGATCAATGGAGAACTGTGACCTCTTCCGTCTAGCAATAGATAAAGCGGCGTGGCTAGGCTAAAAGGAGAGGGAGAGGCCATCGATTGACTATGTTGCCATCTTCATCAGAGTGAGGAGGAGAAAGACAGAGAGAAAGAGAGGGAGAGAGAGAAAGAGAGCATATTAGGGGCTACCTTGCGATGGCCGGGCTGCTGGAGATTCGGTGGTGGTTCCTTCTCCTGCTAGAGAGGTAGTGGCGGAGCTCAACAGCCCCGGTGGTGGTGGGTGTAGTGTCTCGATTTCGTCTCTCATCGGGTCGTCGTGGTTGATGGAAGAGGTCGTGGTCGATGGAATACAGGTCACAGGAAGAGGGAAGACCGAAGACGAGAAACCGAGAAGAGAGAGAGCAGCAAGAATCGAGACTCGAGAGAGTCATTAGTTTGAAAGACAGGGAATAGTTTTAACCCTAAACCGGTGAACCGGTTTAAGGAACCGGTTTATACGATTCGATTCTAAATAGCGAGTCGAGTCGAGTTTAAACGAGTTGAGTTCTTGCAACTCGAACTCAACTCGTTTAACGTTTCGAGTTTAAGGATGAGCTCGAACTCGACTCATTTATAAATGAGTCGAGCTCGAGTCGAGCTTTTTCGGGCGAGTTCGAGTCGAGCCCGAGTTGGCTCGACTCGTTGTGCAGCCCTACTTGGGACTTCATGGGGTCATTGACTTCAAAGAGTACCCCCCTCCATATGATGCCTATTATCCTTTGAAACACTCTTGAGTTTCTAAAGATAGGATCAAAGACAAGAAGCCACATCCAAAGCTATATTTTCTTCTAAAGATTGAAGAAGTAATCTATACCTAGACTTCATTGAGAACCAATCACTGTCTTTCTTACAACTGTCCACTTGCATTTTTGGAGAACTATTTGGAGTTTAGCTTTTGACACCACAAGAATCAAGAAATCCTCTTTGCCAATGCATAAATTTGGAGGACACAACCTCTACCATTGCATGGAGAGCTCCTTAAATGGAAAGTCATAATTGGTCAAGGACTTTAATGTAGAACCCATGAAGCAGGCAATGGCAGCTCACTTGAAAGGCTAAGCCATGTGCTCAAAATCCTTCTTCATGACTATGAGTTAGCAATGTCGTTTTCCTCTTTAAACTCTAAAGGGTTAATTTTTACCATCTTCATCCAAGTCACCAGCAATTATCTTGACTCAAGTGCACTTCAATTTTCCCCTATACATGATTAGGGTCCCATGTGCCATACCATCCCCTAGTTCTCTATTGCCTCTCGGGGAGAAGTATTTATGTTTTTATTGCATTTTTCCAGTGTAGGGAACCCCAAATTGTATTTTGTCTTCATAGAAAAGTGAAACTCAAATCACGCTACCCGTGAAAGATCCCTTTCTCACCAGCAGCCCTCCAATGGATGTTGAGGTTGTTGCACGAAAGGAAGCTGTGCAACAGACTCAAACCCTAAGAGAGAGAAGCTCGAAGTTCAAACTCAAGAGTTGAGATTGAGAGTCATAATTCATTGACTAGATATACATATATACATACATACATATATATATATATTTAAATATCTATATATATATTGATGCTAAAAACTATTGTGAACTGTATATGGTGATATGACAGTTCATTATATATATATATATATATGTGTGTGTGTGTGTGTGTGTGTGTGTGTGTGTAGTATTAAAACAATTAGCCTTATATGTGATGTTTGATTTATAAATAAGTCTAATTTAGAAACCAAAAATTAGAAATGATCACCCAGCATTTGGGCAAATAACAAATCACTGTCCAACGTTTCATTCTCCAAAAATTACGACATTCACTCACCACTATGATTGTAATCATGGTTTACAAAAGGGCATTGGGTGGTGGTTAGCATGGTGTGTTCACAAACAAACCCTAAGAAAAGATTTTTCCCATTTTACTACCCAATTAAATGTTGATAACTTACAATTTGGGTAATATCATGGCCACCAAATGGAGAGGACATCAGATAGTGTTCAATATGTGAGGCCATCTAAGAGGAGGAAGAAGCACTGAAGAAGAACTAGAAGAGAGGCAGACTCATTGTCAGATCATTTGTCATTTCTCTTCCTTCTGTCCATTTTCAACAACGATGGTGGCCTCAAAGATGATACTGTTGTAGGTGACAGGTTGTAACAATTGCCAATTTCACATATACCTTTGTTTAAAAGAAGAAGAAAAAGAAAAAGAAAAAGGGAGAGCACTACAAAAAACATGGATTAATCGATGTGTTGGTGAAGTTAGTTTTTTACTAACGTCAGAGATGCCGGTGAACATTGACTCACCAACATCTGAACAATGTTGTCGATGAACATAGGCCTTCAGTGATGCTTGTAAAACACGTGTCAGTCAAAGTTAATTTTTACCGATCGCTAGATAGTGACCATCGGTGAAAATAATGATTTCACCAACAAGTACTATTCCTTGCATTGGTCTAAGTTTTTTTTTGGCAAAATATTACTGACATCTAGAGGTTATGTTGATATAATTTTGCCTTTTTATTGACACTTTTTTCCTAAATGTTGGTATAAAAAGTTTCATCGATGTTTGATACACATTGGTAAAAATTTCTGCAATACATTCATTGACATTTTTAAGTTATACGTTTACTGATGCCCTCTATGCATCATTAAAGACTTCTCCGACTTCCTAACTCTGCTCTAACCCTTCTTTCCTTTTCATGTTCCTCTTTTTCCTTTCTCTTCCCACTCGTGATTACCACATATTTTCGGTGATTATTGCACATTTCCTTTCATTTTTGGCATGCAAACAAATTTTGATAGGTTCCTCCATTTTCATATTTAGTTTTTATGTATTTGTAAAAGATTTTAGGGTATATTATTGTTTTAGGGCATGCAGATTTCACATCATTTTTGGTGGGGTTTAACCATGGAAGTTTTTAGTTATCTTTACTGAGCTTAGTATATCCATTTGATGTATTGACTGCATGAAATTTTTGTACATGCACAAAATCTTCAATTTTGCCATAAATTTTTACCTTGCCAAATTCCAGTAAGATACTATGCATATTTGTGATTCAACTACACATGAACTTAGTCGCAAAATATTACGTTGATTGGAGATACGTTTGTGGATGTGTCGGGTCCCTAACCTTTTACCCACCCACCAAGTGTTTGACAAACTGTTTAAATGAATTAGGACGTACAATCTTCTTGAACCGCTGTAAGTATAGCGTCATTTAGATATCATGTAACATGTTTATTTTGTTATATGGTGCACTGGATCATTATTAATGATATTTGAGCTAAGGATAAAATGATGTTTGTGTTACATATGTGTTCAAGTCATCACTTTATGACATTCATTGAAAAACATACGATGATAAAAAAAAATGCTTAAGTACTTGTTGGAGAGATTGCATAACAAGCTATCTGATGAGTATTAATTTGCATGAATCGAGAAGCAAATAGTTAAAACATAGCATTCACAATATGCAGGTTGATCATATTCAAGTTGCTTGCACATGCCCAAAAATTGATGTGTCCTAATAATTATATGTTATTAAGGAATGAAGTAGTGCTAAAAGAAAACATGTGATAAATGTGGTATGCTTGGGTTTAGCTAATGATAGCTTCAACCCATTAGAAAATTTGAGTTCAACCCACTACACATGGTCTCTTTTGTTGATTATATGCACTTTGCCACCTTGGATGTGCATGAAGCAACTCTATATGTTGTTATCATTAATCATATCAAGACCAAAAATTCCAAACACAACTGACATGGATGTCTGCATACAACTGTTGATTGATAAATTGAATCTGTCATGGGTTAAAGGAGTATGTGTATTTGACTTTTATATACGACAACATTTTCAAATGCATGCAGCTTCATTGTGAACTATACATGACTTTTTAGGATATGCATGCATATTAAGCTGGAGTACAAAGGGTAAACTAACTTGTTTTGTCTGTTATAAAGATACATGTAGTTGTAGATTAAAACATAGTAAGAGATTGCGTTTATGGGTCATTGTTGTTGGCTACTTAAGTCATAGATATCCAAAAAAACAAAAACATGTTTGATGGTAAAGTTGAATTTAAACAATCTTGTGACAAATGATTGTAGGCTTAGAATTGTTGGACGATATGATGTTCAATGAAGATGAAGGAATGACTTAGATATAAGTGAAGGAAATTGAGTATTTTATTCACTTTGCTATATTGATAGCATAATATATTGCGTCACAGTTTAGATGTTATACACGTATGAAAGAACGTTTAAGACAACATCATTGGTACATTATGAAATGTATGCATCAAATTGAAAGATCATTTGAATGATACAATAGACTTGAAAAAATGAACATATGGGGGTCACTTCATGCACCACATCCAAATTCAGATAGGTGCCTACTACGTCCACCATGTAATAACATAAAGGATACCTTTTGTCATGTGTAGAAGAAATTAATAGTTTTAGGTTGTTATTCGAGCAACATATCATGCAAAATAGTTGTGAGGGGACACAAGATCTCTAATATGAAGAGTCATGATTGTCACGTGCTCCTACAACAATTTCTTCCTTTGGCTTTATGGAGATCTCCACCCAAAAAGGTCATCATGTTGATAAAATTTTGTCATTAGTTACAAGAATTACAACAACAGATTATACTAACACTACACCAATTAAAGATGATATTCCCACCTACTTTTTTCAATGTAATGGTGCATTTAGATATTCATTTAGCAAATGAGTCTTGATTGAGTGGACCAATGCAGTACTGTTGGATGTGTCCTATTGAGAGGCACATTATTTACTATATTTTTATAGAAGGTATAAATGATAGTACATCTTAACATTATTACTTTTTGCTTGTGTTAGGTACTTGTTTAAGTTAAAATGGTATGTACATAATAAAAGTCAACCAAAAGTGTTAATTGCAATTACCTACTTGATAAATGAATGTATATGACATTATGTTCAAGATATTGCTCGGATATATAATAAAAAGTAAATAAACCTGAAAGGAATGTCGAAGACATTATTGTTCATCCAAAAGATAAATCCAACATAGAGTGAATGGGGCATCCATTAAGCATATTAGAGTTGGTAACCATAGAGACCATAACTCACCAGCAAGTGCGTAACTACATATTATGTAATATCACAAGGTTGCTCTACCATATATTACATAAGAATCTCATGATCATATCTTCACTATAATATATTGTCCATAAAATATATATTGATGTTATAACATGAACTTTTTGTGTTACAGGTACCACTTGAGGTTGGTTTCCAAACGATACGTGAAGAATCTCAATGACGTACATCGTCTAAAAAAATACTTTTTAAATTGGTTTGAAAAACATATAAGATTCATATATATATACATAATCCTTGGTTATATATATATATATATATGTATATATAAGGTACAAATTAGAAAGAATGTGATTAAGGAAACCATATCCCAGAAGATCTTGTTTAGTTGTGTCAATTCCTAAATAGGAATGCATTTAGATATATAGGGTTTATATCTAATGGATTCAAATTTTATATAATGGATAAAGATACATAAATGAAATACGATAATAATGGTATTATTGTTAATGCACATACTCAAAATGTTGATGAAGTTAAAGGCTATGGATGCATCATTGATATAATGGAGGCTAGTTACTGTGAGAGACTAATGTATGTTATATTCTATTGTGAATGGTATGATGTCTTGAGTATAGCATAGGGGCATTAACATGGATGAATTAAGGTTAAAATGTATTAACATCAACTATGGATGTATGAAGGATGAACCAATTGTTTTATCATCTTACTATCAATAAGTTTTTTTTTTCGTCTAATAGATAACAATCGCCATTTTGTCATTAAAACATGATGAAACAATAAAACAGGAAGAACAAAGAGCGTGCACGGATTTAACGTGGAAAACCATTTAACTAAAGGGGAAAAAACCACAGGTGAGGAGAACTGGTGCCCACTAGCAACCAGACACTCTCTCTCTTAGATTTTTATTCACACTAAAAATTAGGGTTTACACAGGTTAAGTATGGCCATAACAGTAACACATTGGATTGGGTCCAGATCCAGACCCGAATAGGTGACTAAATACGACACATGTCAACACTCCCCCTCAAGTTGGGCATACATATCAAACATGCCCAACTTGGATACATTGCTCTCAAACTGAGTCACAGGTAAGGCTTTAGTCAGAACATCAACAGTTTGGTCTTTAGATTTCATATATAGTAGAATCAACTCTGGCATCAATTCTCTCCCCGAACGAAGTGACGGTCAATCTCGACATGCTTTGTTTGGTCATGTAACACAAAGTTGTTGGCCAGATTGATTGCGGACTTGTTATCACAGTACATCTTCATAGGTCCTTCAATCTCTATCCCAATATCAATCAGTAATACTTTGAGCCACATTTATTCTGACACTCTAGTAGCAACAGCCCTATATTCAGCCTCTGCACTTGAGCGGGAACAAACATCTTGTCTCTTGCTCCTCCAAGCAACAAGATTTTCTCCCAAGTAGACGCAGTACCCTGAACTAGATCTTATAGTATCAACACAGTCTGCCCAGTCTGCATCTAAATACCCTTCAATCTCAATCGGCCCTTGTTTCACATATAGAAGTCCATTGCCAGGATTCCTCTTCAAGTAACACAAGATTCTGTCGACAGCTTTCAAGTGAGTATTTGTAGGCGCGTGCATGAACTGACTCATCACATTTACAGCAAGTGTGATATCAGATCTAGTCAGAGTAAGGTAGATCAATCTTCCAGCAAGACGTTGATACCTCCCCTTAGCGTCTTCACAAAGAGGTTTTCCATCTTTAATACTGAGTTTGTGTCCAACATTCAGAGGAGTAGAAGCCGGTCTACACCCTAGTTTTCCCGTCTCCTTCAGTAAATCCAGGGTATACTTCATTTGATTTAGCACAAGGGTCGTGCCTAATCTAGCAAATTTCAGTACCAAGAAAATATCTTAGTTTGCCAAGGCCCTTGAGATCAAATTTAGCAGCCAGTAAACCCTTTAATCTTGTTATATCATCTTCATCATCACCTGTAATAATCATATCATCAACATAGACTAACAAGAGAGTAACCTTACCCTCATTCCTCTTTACAAACGGAGTATGATCTCTGTTTCCTTGATTGTGGCCATGTTGTCTCATTACAAGTCTAAGACGTTCAAACCATGCTCGAGGAGACTGCTTGAGTCCATACAAAGCCTTCTTCAGTTTACAACATTTTCCTAGTTTCTTATATCTTGTGCATACACATATACAATTCTTCTTCAAGATCTCCGTTAAGAAAAGCATTCTTAACATCAAATTGGCATGTCTTCCACTCCTTCAACACTATTAGAGAAATAATAATTCTAACAGTCTTCATCTTCACAACATGAGCAAACGTCTCCAAGTAGTCAATCTCATATTTCTGACTAAACCCCTTGGCAACCGGGTGAGTTTTGTACCTCTCAACATTCTCATCTGGTTTGTACTTAATAGTCTAGACCCACTTGGATCCAACTAGATGAGCCGCTTCAGGGATCTCTACCACTTCCCATGTCTGGTTTCTGCTCAAGGTTTCCATCTCTTCTTTCATAGCATGAGTCCACTTAGGATCACTCTGAGCTTCTGTAACAGTCCTGGGAATCACAGCCAAAGAAAAAGATGATACAACACATTTGTAATTTGTGCTCAGTCTAGAATATGACACAAAGTTACCAATGGGGTGTTGAGTACATATGACTTGACACCCTTTCTCAGGGCAATAGGAAGCTCCTCATTTCTAGTTTCTGTTTGAATGGTTTCTGTCTGAATGTCTTCCTCAACAGGTTTCTTCTAAGCACGACATGGGTCATCTAGGGAAGAAAAAGATTGGGATTAGGAGTAGAATTCTCACCATCAGTCACCTTATCTGTACAAACTCTTCGCCTATAGTACACCTACCCAAACAAGCGACTACATTCCTCTTCTGTCCCAGTGGAACACCCTTCATTCCTCTCAAGTTCAAGCACCTCAAGAACATGTGGACTCTCTTCTCGCTTGTACTCCAAGAAATTTGTAAATTGAATTTCCTGACTCGAAGAATATTCTTCTCGTGACGAATACTCTTCTCTTGACATAGACTTCTCCCCATGAAGAGGATTCTCACCAAAATAAGAGACATGTTCCAAGAATGTTACATCCTTGGTAACGTAAACACGACCAATGGTAGGATCAAGACACTTGTACATCTTTTGAGTAGGAGGATACCCAACAAATATTTCCCTTAATTGACCTTGGATCAAGTTTTTTAACAATAAGGCTGTGATCATGAATGAAACACATCCAAAGACACGAGGGGAGAGATGAAATGGTTGACGATTCCCTAGAAGCATAGAGTGGGGGTCCACCCATTTAATACATGACTAGGCATGCGGTTAATCAAGTATGCACTAGTAAGAACAACATTTCTCCAATAATGTTTTGAAAGATTCCTTTGAAACAAGAGGGCTCTGGTGACATTAAGCAGCTGACGATTTTTTCTCTCAACGACTCCATTTTGAGGAGGGGTATAGGTGCTAGATGTCTCATGAACAATCTCCCTTTTTCGAAAGAAATCCTCAACAGCTTGACACACATACTCACGAGTATTACCAAACCAAATGGTCTTAACAGAACCACCATATTGGTTCTCCACAAGAAGAATGAAGGACTCTATAACATGAGGCACTTTGCTACGATCTTTCAATAGGTAAACAAAGGTATTCCTTGAGTAATCATCTATAAAGGTTATAATATACTGAAAACCACAACGGGTATGAATTCCCAAAGGCCCCCACACATCAGAATGAATCAATGAAAAAACTTCATTAGCACGACTGTTGGAAATAAGGTATGAAGCCCTAACATGTGTAGCAAACTGACATACATCACAAGATATCATAGATATGTCCAAACTAGAATATAATTGAGGAAATAACTGTTTCAAAACTCCAAAAGGGAGATGTCCAAGGCGTTCATGCCAATACAAAAATAACTGAAGACAATCTTCTCTCTTCTTCTCGGTCCTGCTAACTGCTGCCATAAGAGCATTGGCCACACGAATGGGAAGTTGATATAAGCCTTCAGACACCAAACCAATCTCAATCCTCTTCCTTGTCATCAAGTGCTGCAAAACAGAACGATCTACAGAGAATATGAGTTCACAATTCAATTTCTTTGTAATCTTGCTGAAAGATAAAAGATTCAAGGGAAGATGAGGAACATGTAAGGCACCATGCACTAAAAAATTATTTAACAAAGAAATACTCTCTTTTCCTGCCACAAAGGTAAAGGAACTATCGGCAAGAGAAACACATTCCTTTCCAAAAGATAGCTTATACTCATGAAAAAGCTTAGGATTGCTAATCATATGATGGGTGGCACCACTGTCAACAATCTTTTCTCTCATACAAGAATTACCTTTTTCACCAGAATGGCCAGAGCATGGTTAACCTTCACATCTCATATAATGATAGGTCTGTCCTTGTTTAGCATCAGAAACATATTTCTTCCCACTAAAAGGTCTCCCTCAACTATTCTTCTTTTCTGGATGGAGGTCCCAACAAAAATCAATTGTATGACCAGTCTTCTTGCAGTGAGTGCACTTGTGAGGAGGTCGAGCAGCTCCTACAGGAACATGGCTAACAAGGGCAAACATCTCATTATACGAGATGTGATCCCCCTTTTTTCCAACAGTAACAAGGCGTTTTTGCTCTTCATCCTCTACACGGGCGTAAACATCTTCAATACTAGGCAGTCCATCAGAATTAAGGATTTGACTCCTTATACCTTCAAAGTCATTATTTAACCCTGCTAAAAATAGGAACACTCTGTTCTCCCATTCTTTGGCTAAATGACGCACTTGATCTTGAGGACAATCCCAAGTGTCATTAGAATAGTAGTCAAGTTCCTTCCACTTAGATTTCAAGGCAGCATAGAAATCTGTTGCAGAGTGTTCATCTTGCCGTAGAGAATAGACATCTTTCATCAACTGATACACTCGAACAGCTTTCTTCTTTTGGCCATACATCTGCTCAAGTATAACCCACATATCTCTCGCAGTCCTCCTGCAAAGAATGAGGGGCTGAATCTCAAGGGACACAGGGTTGACAAGCCAAGTCTTAACTTGGTTGTCCTCAAGAAACCATGTGTCTCAGCCGGTTCAATCTTCCTCCCGTTTATATAAGCAATTCTGCCTCGACCTGCGATCCCCATGGTGATTGCAACGGACCATTGAAGGTAGTTTTCTTTGGTAAGACGAATAGTAGTAACTTGAACCGGAATATTTTCAATTCGAGAGACCCCAACATCAGCATGGTCATTATTGACCGTAGATGAGGAAGATTCTGTCATAATCAATATTCAGCGCTACAACAAAAAAGATTTCGGTTACACTGGAAGAGACTGGCGATGCTGGCAATGCTGAAGGCGAAAGGTGTTGGGCGGAGCAGGCAGATACACTGGCGACGCCGACCAGCACGGCAACATTGGATAGACAGTAACAGGTCATCTGACAGCTAGAAGCAGCAGCGACAGCAGGGCGTATGGCTGCAGTAACAGGTCATCTGACAGCTAGAAGCAGCAGCGGCAGCAGGGCGTATGGCTGCAGGGCGTCTGGCAAAAACATAACATGAAGCACGGGAGGCCCTCGGCGATGCCTAGTAAGGGGTCAACAATGACTCACAGAGCTCTCTAGTAGAGACGAACGAAGGTAGAGCTCCAGCCACAGAGAGCTCTGTCAAGTGCTGAGTAGAGGGCGAAAAAAGACTCTGTCTCATGGGAGGAAAAGGCAACAGAGCAAAAGTCGTCGGTTGACGATGAGGGCGATAGACAAGCAGGCTGAGGGCGATGGAGCAGAAGGCCAACAACAAGCATTGGACGAGCAACAGAGAGCTCGGCGTTGGGCAACGCTGAGGGCGACAGACGATGGAGGCTCCTCAGGCGACCGCAAGAAGGTAGAGGGACGCAGGAGTCGGGCGACAGAGGTCGTAATGACGTTGGGTGTTGGAGCAACGTTGGGCATCCAGGAAACGACAACAAAAACAAAACACGAACTATCGCCGGTGAGTGGAAACCTGATGGATGCTCGAAAGTTGGAGGTCACAGCACAAAACTTGATCAAAGTAAATCCCAACAACTCGTCGGCTCTGATACCATGATGAAACAGTAAAACAGGAAGAACAAAGAGCATGCACGGATTTAACGTGGAAAACCCCTTAAGTAGAGGGAAAAAAACCACAGCTGAGGAGAACTGGTGCCCACTAGCAACCAGACACTCTCTCTCTCTTAGATTTTTATTCACACTAAAAATTAGGGTTTACACAAGTTAAGTATGGCCATAACAGTAACACACTGGATCGGGTCCAGATCCAAACCCGGATAGGTGACCCAAATATGACATATGTCAACAAAACAAATCCTAGATGCTTGTATGGCATAGTGAGACAAATGACACAATGTGATGTAGATGTAGAAAATGCACCAAAATAATTAATTTGAAAACATCGTTGTTGATATTGATTAGCTTAGGGATGATGAACGTGCAATTCGGTAGTAACTAGTAAGATTATATCTTTTTTTTTTTACCTTGCATTGTACAAATCAATTTTATTGTTTCATTTTGTGTATATCTTCATTTGTTGTTATTTTATTTAAATAGTTGAAATTAATTATTCATGTTTTGTTTGTATTATAGATGGCGAGTACATATAAGATAAGACATGCTATTTCATCGACATATGAGGCTGACTCACAGGTAGAGGAAGAATATAAAATCATGGAGAGTGAAGATGCAAGTAGTGAAGAGCAAACATGTGATGTACGTTCTTCTGGCAATGAATGTACATATACTCGTAGTTGGTTAGTCTATCAGCATATTGTTGTTAATATGTATTAACCTTATTTGATTTATTTATAGACACTCCAAGTAGAAATACACATGAAATAACTGGAGCTTTAGCTATACCCAAATTAAGAAATGGATTAACACAAAAGATCACAATGAACCCCGTTGGGCCAAACCGATGGAAGAGAGGCTCAATATTTGATGACATACAACAACACAAATATGCACGATCCTATTGCTACGGTACTAATATATCAATTTTTTTTTTTTGAGCCACATCATCATTTAACATAGATCTTTGGTTGCGTATGCAGATATGTAATATTTTCATAGACATTATGTAATATTTTCATAGACATTCTGTAATACAAAGAATTATACTAACATCCACTTTATTTGAGGGAAACATGAGAAATATGAAGTCTAACCTAAAAAAACATCATTGCTTAAGTGGGTTATGCATGAATATGCATACCTGCATATGAGGCATAAGTGTAGAAAAATACTAAAACTACTTGCACGTCCTCATATTGATACAAGAGTTACAAAATTCATCAAAAAATGCAACATTTGACAAAATCATTGAGAGTCCATTGCAAACTACTTTACTAAAGATAAGTCGAAGGTAAGAATATATTTTGTATATTACTGGGCTTTCCATGTAAGGACACCATCTAAAATATATGTGCTTTCGTTTTTCAAGAAATTAGCAAAAAAATAATACAAGCATGTAAACAGAAGTATTTGCATACAACAAACACACTGAGTTTTTGCATGTTTTAAGAAAAATGGTAAATGTTTTAATATTCATGTATTCCATGACTGAACGTATTAACTTATAACTTGTGTAACAATGTACAATTTGAGGAAAGTTTAGAGCAGCGATCATGTGTTGAGATTTTCATCGCTATTAGAACTAGTAGGAACCTGAACTACCCAAACCCTGAAACCAATAGTGTCATTGTAAGTATCAATCAAATGATTAAATTCTTTTATCTTAGCAGCTGTAAATAATTATATTCTTCATGATATATTTTATTATATTTTGTGAGATCAACTAAAAAACAATTTTGAATGTTTCCTAAAGAGACACAAGATACAGCTAGAAGTAATGACGTCTACAAGGGGTGATGGGGCAAGGGAGCCATGGTTGAATACGGACGCTGGGGATTGGTGTCAGTCCTTCTCAGTTTGGTTTGTCTTGTAGCATGAGCATGATATGTGCTTGAAAAGAAGAAAATATTGCATTGAAGGATCAACTTTGCACGCTTGAGTCACAACTTAGTTTATGGCATAACTGTTAAGTGATTCCAGTTACTTAAAGTTTAACTTTTAGTAATGGTTCTATTTGTTAAACTTCATT